>QQNG01000286.1:0-144614 GCA_003666085.1 Pseudocercospora crystallina
CACCCCCATACCCACAAATCCTCAAAACCCTCCCCATCTCCATCCCTCCCCACCCCCTAAAGAACTCACACAACTCATTCCACTGCTTCCCAACCCTCATATCAACAGGCCGTCTCGGATCCATCCACGTCAAATAATTCGGACAATACGCCAGATCTCTCACGTCCCCTCTATCCTCCTGGCTGAGCGATGATAGCCATTTGATAGCTATTGGTGCTTCTGTGAAGCGGAATTGGATGCGGGAGTAGTACATCGGACTTGCTTCCCGCCGGATCTGGGAGGATGTTGAGAGGAGTGGTGGCGGAAGGTAGGTCAGGGTCTCGGGGTGGCCGTCGCGGAAACGGCGGATATCGATCCAGGTGTAGAGGTGTTTTTGGGTGGAGGTTTGTTGGAGGGTCGCTGGGTCGAAGAGGATGTATTCGTAGATCTGGGTGCGGAGTTCGATTGGGAGGGAGAAGAAGTTGCATTTGAGTTTTGTGTGTTCTTCCATCTTCGGTTTCGGTCTTCTCGTTGTCGAGCTTCTTGCTGTTCTTGCTGAATATGCTTGTACTTGCTTTTGCTGATCCTAGACCACTTCAAGCAGTAGATCAAACTCAATTCAAGTGTGAAGTGAATGAAGAGCCTCTCATACCCACCACTCACCTTGCCAAGGTGCATATATACTTATCTATCTTCCACTTAACACCAAACGGCACGTCCCATCTCCCAACAGTCTCATCTCGTTCTCCGACCGATGGGCTGACCACAAGCAAGACATATCGATACAAGACCCAGTTAGTTGAACAACATGTCGTCGCGAGATTCGTGCGACACCCGCCCTGGATCCGACTTCGTCCCGACTGATCGTATCCTTGCCTTTCGGGCCGGTCCAATACGCTCCCACTGTCGTGGGCTCTGTATCGCGAACGAGCGAGACTTCTCACGTGAGACGTCCACAATGTTAAGTGTTCGTGTCACCGCCAGACCAGAGCCTTGGACTCATGATGTTGAAGAAAGCAGGAACAGATAATCCAAGCAAGGGAGTCGCTCGGTTGCTGATGATGACATGAGATCCAGACCCCTGTTGGTTCGTTGGCCGAAAGCCGGGATCGGAGTTGAGAACCTCACCTCACCACATTCTTGAACTTGAAACGCCCTGCAGAAGAATCGATAGGGCGTACATCGGTGTCTTTATTAGAGTGACACCCCATGTCTCGAGACATCACCATACACCACGGAATTTGAGGACAACGACTACTGAGCCACATACCACTCGATTGCGATTACCAGATTTGTGTTGGGAGGAAGACTCATCAGCCACACCGCCCAAAATCCTGAGGCCAACATCGGACGACACTTCACAATGGCTCATACAACCGCCCAACAAGCCTACAACACTCTATCAACAACATTCACCTCCAACAACCCCAATTCCCAACGACTCTACGACCAAGCCCTCAATTCCCTCCCCGGCGGCAACACCCGTTCAGTCCTCTACTACGACCCCTTCCCTCTCTACACAACCTCCGCCAGAGGATCCACTCTCAGCGACGCAGATGGCCATCAATACGTCGACCTCTTGGGAGAATACACAGCCGGTCTCTACGGCCACTCTTCCCCAATAATCCTACGCGCACTACAAGAAGCCGCTTCCAAGGGTCTATCATTTGGCTCTCATCATGAGAACGAGATCAAACTCGCGGAATTGGTGAAAGCCCGATTTCCATCACTGGAATTGTTGAGGTTCACGAATTCCGGTACGGAAGCGACATTAATGGCTCTGGCGGCAGCGAAAATCCACACCTCCAAATCGAAGATCATCGTATTCGGGAACGCGTACCATGGCGGAGCGTTCTCCTTCGCAGGCGCCGCAAGCAGTCCCGTCAATGCTCCGCATGAGTATCTGATCGCTACGTACAACGACCTCAACTCAGTGAGGAGATTAGCAGAAACCAATGCATCCGATATCGCGGCCATCATCGTCGAACCGATGCTCGGCTCAGGAGGCTGCATACCAGCAACCCAGGACTTCCTGATCGGGCTGCGCAAGATCGCCAACGCTGTGAACGCAATTCTGATCTTCGATGAAGTGATGACATCCCGCATGCACAGCGGCGGAGGAATCCAATCCCAGCTCCCGCCAGACTGTCGGCCGGACATGACGACTCTGGGCAAGTACATTGGAGGCGGGATGTCCTTTGGTGCGTTTGGCGGCAAAGCGGAGATCATGTCGCTGTACGATCCTCGCAATCCAAAAGCCTTGAAACATGCAGGCACATTCAACAATAATGTGTTGACAATGGCGGCTGGGCGCGCAGGGTTGGAACAGATCTTCACGCCTGACCGAGCGGAGAAGTTGCATGCAGAGGGCGAGAAACTTCGCAAGAGACTCAACAAGATTGCTCGCGGCACGCTGATGACTGTGACTGGATCTGGATCGATCATGTGCTTCCATTTCACCAAGACACCCCTGGTGGACATCCAGTCGCACAAGGACATCGCAGATTCTGACTCAACGCTGGCCGGGGTGCTGCATCTGTTCTTGCTGGAGAACGGCTTCTACATAGCCCGTCGAGGCTTTCTCGCTCTCAGTCTGGCCGTCCAAGAATCGGAGATTGTTGGATTCGTCAAGGCTGTGGAGGACTTCGTCAAGGAGTATCGGCAGATACTTGTGCCAGGTGGACAAGCAAAGCTGTAGTAGCCAGGAAAGAACCACTTTCAGCCCGCCTGCATAGCAGTCTCAGCAACCAGCCTCTCCATCTGAGGCACAAGTTCCGGAATGCGGAAAGGCTTCGTAACAACTTGATCCATCCCAGCATCGATCGCAATGGCGATTTGCTCGGATCGCGCATTGGCAGTGACGGCAATGACAGGTACATGCGAATGTATCGATTTGCTCCGCTGGCGTTCCCTAATGTGTTTGATGCAAGTAAGACCGTCCATAATAGGCATCTCCAAATCGAGTAGAATAATAGATAGAGGCGTCTCGGCAGCGCAGAAAGTCGACTTCTCCAGAAATTCGAGGCACTCGCCGCCATGATTGACGACGTGCACAATGCAACCTGCTCTTCGCAGTTGCGTCGACATGACTTTTTGGTTCACTGCGTTATCCTCGACGATGAGAACGTGCATCTGCTCTTTCTCACTACGTGCCTCCTTGATCGTGTCCGGGAGTGCACTGTTGCGTCGCACGGGCGTCTTGGAGCGTTTTCGTGATATCGGATGGAAGTCTTCGACAATCGTCCCGTCTGCATCTTTGTGAATGGACATCTGGCTATTGTTCGCGTTAGATTCGGCCAAGACTGCGCTGCCCCTTCGACTGAACGCTATTGGGCTGGCTGAGGCGCTCGTGTAGGATCGCATTGGTGGCCGGGGAAGGCTCTTGCGATCAGCTTCGGCAATCCAGCGTTTGGCCTTGACGTAGAACGTGAAGACTGTCTTCCCCTCGCTGCTGGCGACACCAATCTGCCCGCCTTGTAGCTCACAGAGCTCTCGCGAGATGAACAATCCCAGCCCGCTTCCGCCATATTGCTTGTATGTTTTTGGGCTGGCCTGCTGAAATCGCTGGAAGAGTAGCTTCATCTCGTCTTCACTGAGGCCTTTTCCGGTGTCGTACACGGCGAATTGAAGGTATAGCTCCTCGCCATCGTTCAGGTCAGTCCGTGGTGTGCGTGCGGGTCGTATGTGTCTCGGCGGAATGAACTTGATGCCGTGGTGTTTGCCTGTAGGTTTGGAGTAGGATGCGCCCAGACATATCTTGATCTTGCGAACATCGCTGTACTGCGTGAATTTGATGGAGTTTGTCAGGAGATTGATGATAACTTGCAGGAGGCGCGATGGGTCCAAGACAACCCACTCAATGCGCAACTCCTCGTAGCTTGGTTCAATGCAGAGCGAGGCATCGATACTGGCACGTTCAAGCTCAGCTTCGTACATCTTCAGCGCCTTTGTGATCAACGAGGGGCACTCGACCTTGTCTGGCGATATGACGAGCAAACTTGCATCCAGTTTGGACAGGGTCAGAATATCGTCCACAATTCTCTTCTGATGTTGGGCGCAAAGGATGATGGTCTGCGCAGCGTCGACCACGTCTTCTGCGATCGTGGCTGGGATCGTCATGCTCTCTTCGAGTATCGGCATGCCTGATACGTTCAGTTGCGTGACGATAGAGTCCGCGCTCTGCAAGATCGCACTGAGCGGGTTTCGCATCTCGTGACTGGTCTATGATTCGTCAGTATGCTCTGTCGTGCTCGATGGGCCTGAAGAGTCTTACCATATCAATAAAGTTCTCTGTTTGACGTTTGTTCTCTAGGGCGTCCTCGAGCCTCTGTGCGACAATGCTCTCACTCCATTTTCTGTGCGAGATATCTGTCAGCCAACCTTGCACTGAAGATACCTCGCCATCAGGTTCAATCTCCGGAAACGCGGTAGCTAGCAACCACGTTTCACCGCTCATTTCTTGGCCTGTCGACTTGTCCACAGCGTGCCAAGGCTTCTTCAGGCGGAACTCAATCGTGAGTGGCATCTTAGACCCTAGAATCTTTGAGAAAGCACCGTGAAACTCCTCAGCATCATCTTCATGAAGTAGACCATCCCAAGCCTCGCTCTCTCGCTTGCCAGGATCGTGTTGTGCTCGGGTCTGGCCTAGCATCTCGAGGTAACTATCATTGACGTAGAGAGCCTTTCCGTCTGTATCAAACATGAACATGCCGGTGGGTGCTGCCGATGCCAGCCGCGAGAATTTGGCCTCGCTCTCTGCTTTGAGAGTTGTTGCTCGCAATTGCTGAGCAAGTGCGTTGTTCATATCGTCGGCGATCTTTTGAGCCCTCTTGCTTTCCTCAGGCAGCGAAATGAGTGCAGCCGCCTTCTGTATTAGATCCACGATCACGCGATAGAAAAGGTTGTACTCTTCGCCGAACGGACAGCGAGGGTTAAGGGCGGTGATCAAGATTGCATGCGCATCTCTGTCCTTCCCGGTCAGTGTTTTCACAGGAGAGACGATTGCCTGTCTGACCGGCTGCCCGAATGTATGCAACGAGGCAAACGAGGCGAGCGCTGGCGGCAACGATCCGTCCTTGGTGGATAAGACAACTGTCTGGCCAGTTTTCCATGCATCTAGGCAAGCCTGAGTGATGCCTTCTCCATCCTCGGTATGCTCTGCGAGCGGGAACTCGGGGAAGATCTCTGGATTATCCTTTGGCATGCCGAACGCACCCACCAAAACACACTTCTTGTCCTTCGCGGTAGACGATGATGCCGTGGAGGTAGTATCTGAAGTATCAGCGCCTTCTAACGTGTCATCCACCACGGCATAGAGTATGCCGTACGGTACATCGACGGTCGCTGTCTCCAACTGAGCGAGGATAGCAGGCCACAGCTCCTCAAGTGTCTTGGAGCCGTCTATTGCACAACCAACAGCACTGATGGCAAGCCTGCGTCTTTCGCCTTGCTCCAGAATAGTAGACTCTGTCAACTCGTCATAAACGCCGATGCTGTAGCCGTCTTCAGAGTAAATGGGAAGCGTTGTGAAATCCCAAAATGTCTCTTCAAGGAACCCATGCCGCTCGATTGGGAGAGCAAAACGTTTTAGCTTTCGAACTTGGCCCTCGTAGCCCGCCTCGATGACTGGTCCTATCATGTCCCAGGCCTCGGCGAAGACAGTTCTGACATTCTGGCCAAAGCACTCCGGGTGCTTCTTGCCAAAGAGAGGCACGCAAGCCTCATTGTATATGAAAGACATGTCATCTCCCCAAACAACCAGCCGAGGGTCGGGGTTCGACATCATGGACAAGACGTATTGCCGCAAGACGTCGGACCACTCAGTCATGGGCCCAATACTGATAGTATTCCAATTGAAGTCTCGCACAAAATGTTGCCACTGCGACATATTCGGCAGAGCTTCGCGAGTCCAGTCCAATGGTGGTCTAGCATTGCCTGTGGACTGGCGGCTGATGGTCTTGCCGGAGCTGCCACTATCGGAGCCCTCTCTTGACCTGCCCACTCCGTTCATTTGCGGGCGGTCCCGAAGAGTTGCTATGCAATGCTGTCCAGACACCCGAGTATGCCATCTCTTGCCTTCCAACATGGCATCGTGCAGTGAAGACAGCTGCTTCCCACCAAGCACCACACTGGCCAAGGTGCTTCGTAGATCTGCGAGCTCATGGTCTGGGTCCGGTAGTCGCTCGAAGGCTGGATTACGATATGTCGTCTTGGATTCGTGTTCGATGTCGTCGGCGCCGACAGGCAATTCGAGGATGGCAGTCGGTCTTTTCTCAGCGCTTAGGTAGTCGGCCAGCACGCGGATTTCTGGTGGGAGGGCCGAGAGGCCAGTCGTCGCTTCCGCCATATTCACTGATGTAAGAGAGGTAAGGTATACTCATCGCTGTACTACATTACATGTATGGCTGGTGGCATCAGAGTGCAGTCTTCCTCTTTCGCCTTGGAAACAGGCTGGCCCTGCTTTGGCACACGCGCATCGTGTGGAGCGCAGGAAGCAAAGAGAGTTTTGGCCATGTGGTTGGCGCATCGTTGCCATGTTGGGCCCTGCGAAGTGCTCTGGACCGTTGGAAAGGTTACAGCCTCAGCGGACGCCAATTCCGAGCCGCTTTGCAGGCCGTCCCAAATGAAATGGGATAAATATTGATTCAGATTTCATCAATTGCGCGCAGAAACGAGCGAAGCCTCCCTCTTCCACTTCACAGGATAGGTCGTATTGGTCGTCCTCGTCGCCAACAACACACCAGCCGCGTCCACTTTGCCAGTACATGTATACTAGTATATGAACATGCAGCAGAACCCGGGCCGGTTGATATTCTTGGTGTCACGCCTCTCCGCACGCCAGCTGCAAGTCATGTACAGGAGCTCCACGTTTGCATTACGGCATCCGGGTGTGAGATACGGCGGCGACAGCTCTTATCGGCCAAGCCTCACCTTCGCCCATCTGCTGCCTCTTTGACCGCGATGAATCAGCTTGAACCTCACGAGACATCTCACGCAACAGCTCCACGGCCGACTGACAGCCATGGGTGATGCGACAACCCGGCCGAAGCTAATCAAGTCACGCAACGGATGTCTGGAATGCAAGAGGAAACGCATGAAGTGTGATGAGGCAGTGCCTTGCTGTCGTAACTGTATCCATAGGAAGGTCGAATGTCCGGGCTACAAGAGGAACTTGAAGTGGTCGACCAAATACGAACGATTCAAGCTGCCATCGCCAGCTAAGGCATCGCCGAAGCGGCCAGCCTCGCCCTTACGAAAGCAGATCCAAGATGTGATCCAGGCAATTGGGACTCCGAAGCCAAGTGAAGATGCTCCCACGCCCGGTAATGGCCTGAACGTCGAGACACCTCGAACTCCAGCCACGGACCTGCCCTCTGCCAATACATGGGAAGAAGCGCTCTTCTCTCCCGATCGAGAGCAGCCTGGACCAGAGGCGCTTCGCACGAATGCTCGCGCACAGCAGACCGAGAGCACACGTATGGCTGTTGATCCGCACTCGTCAGCTGCCGATCCTGAGCCAAGTGATGACTTGGATGCAATCTTCCAGCAGATGCTGCCAGGCTCGCCAAATCACTTTGACGAGCCAGACGAAGAGGAAGTGCCGCGCTCTGAACGTGCCATTGATCGCGTGGCTTGCTCTTCAGATTGGCACGAGTACCTCTCATTGTGGAGCGACTTCACGCTTCTGAATGATGACAGCTCCGCCAACAGGTTGATCCCGCATTATTTTGAGCAGATCTGCCGGGTTATGTCTTGTTTCGACTCCATCACCAACCCTTACCGTACGGACATTCCGAGCAAGCTACACAACTCTCAACACATATTTAACGCCATGATGGGCATGTCAGCTGCTCACATGGCTAACTTCGCAAAAGAAATGGCAGTCACGGCAATCACGTATCAGACGCAAGCGATGAACAGCCTTCAGCAGGAGATGAGCAATATGCTCCCCTCGCGCTCAGCTATTGCTCGACGAGCATCGCTCGCAACCACCTATGAGCTCCTCCTGGGAACCATCATGCTCGGAATGACATCTGTGAGTCAAGGATCGTTCCTCTAGGCCGGCTTCTACTGACTTCCCCAGGCTTGGCACGATCCATCGGCGAACGGCCTATCTCACCTGCAAGGCGCACGTTTGCTGTTCAAAGCCTGGTCTGTTGAGCAATGTCTCACCGACTCAGAAGGCCGGCCACGAGTGCTGAACCGCGATGAGAGCTTCATTGTTGGATCAATGTCATATTGGGAGTGTCTCAGCTCTTTCATCATGGATCAGGCGTCAGGAGCCATTGATTACCTGAAGCCATTCTGCAGTGTGAGCGACAGTCAAGTCATCTATCCGAATCCCTGGACCGGAGTATCGACACCAATTTTCATCCGTCTTGCGCAAGTGGGCATCTTGCTTCGACAAAAACGGGTGCTCGAGAAGCTCACACTGATCCGCCGAGGAGGCCAAGCCAAAGGCGAGCTAGATGCAGATCTGCTAGATGATGCGCGCGCGATACACCAAGAGGTACTGGAGTATCATCTACCGGATTCTGATCAGATGGAGGACACCGGAGACGCCAACACTCCCATTAACCATCTTCGTGAAGTGGCTAAGGTTTACAGATACACTGCTCTGATGGAACTATACCGCGCGTTCCCACAACTGTCAGCCTCGCAATCTGGCCAAGATGATCTTGACTTGCCGAGCAAGAAAGCAGAGAGTGTTGGCGACCTTGCGTTCGACATTGCTACAAGCATCATTACAATTATATCAGACGTGCCACAATCGTCTGGTATCTACACAGTGCTTTGCTTACCGTTTGTCGCAACCGGAAGTGCGCTACAGATCGGGCCTACCTGTGTAACTCAAGAACCTGGCGCAAAAGCGTCCCTGGGAGACGAGCTCACACGCGTGCGTCGAAGCAAGGCGGCGGTGTTGTGGTGGCGAGAGATCATTCGACAACAGATCTTGCACACTTCAAGACGCATTGGCCTAGCGGTGGTTCATAGGGTCGCCAAGTTGGTGCAGGAGGTTTGGACAAGGTCAGACATGCACACGGACATGTCGTCTACCTCTGATGCGAGCGCTGCGATACATTGGATCGACGTGATGACAGATCAACACTTGGAGACGATCTACGGATGATACTTCAGAGCTTTGCAAAGTTGCCCTTCTCCTGGGTCAACGCAGATGCCGTCAATGCCGCTCGAGCTCCTTGTTCGATCGCCCCATCGACAAATCCACGCCAGCCATCTGCCCAGTCGGCACCAGCCATGAGGACCCTGCCGTGCGGTTTCTGGAGCTCGCCTAGATACATCGAAGTCGTTCCAGGACTTGCGCACCACCAAGTTCCTTTGGCAAACGGGTCTCGTTCCCAAGCATGAGCCGCATAGCCATTCACCTTCGAGCCTGGCTGGAACTTTCGCATCGCGCCAATGACTTCTTGATGATTTCCAGGGTCTTGCAGAGCGCCATTTCGACCGAAGCCTATGCAGAAAGTCTGGCTAAGTCTGCTGTTCGTGGTACCATTATGGTCTGAAAAGGCGAAGACGAGATCACTGTTCACTGTGTCTGCGGTCGTCGCGAACCAGCCTTTCTGGACACCTTCCAGGAAGTAATGAACCTTTGCACCCTTGTTCATGTGCCCGGCGGCGACCGCTTCTTGTCGAAGGCTGCTCAGTGGCGGGTCGAACAGTACGTCTGAGAGACAGTTGCTGAATTACCATATCAGCGGCTGTGGACTCATCGATCCCTAGAACGATACTCACAGTGGAATCGTGCAGACGACATATCGAGCTCGAATGTCCCTCCCGCCGTCACACGCAACTACCACACCCTGTTCGTCCTGCGTAATGGCTTTGACCTTCGTACTCATCCCCACATCGCCACGATACTCCTCAAGAACGCGCTTCGCAAAATTGGTCATGCCTCCATTGCCAAACTTGTACGTCCCGCACAAATCACACAAAGCCTGCATGCTATACCCAGAAATAGCATACCACTGCAACGCAGCAGTGAAACCTGTCCGCTCCGCTGGTCCACTCCCCAAAGAATTGAAGTGACTCTCGAGCAGATCCTTCTCGGCCTGCGATACATCCATCTGATCCAACCGCTCCCTCACACTCAAATGATCATACTTCCACCACGCCTGCTTCGGCTCCTGTAACGGCTCATGAGGAAACGGCATTAATTTCCTCGCACTTAACCCATCAACCGCAAAAAACTCCGCCGCTACCCTCTCCAGCGTTACATCCGTCTCAGTAACATCCACACGCCGAACTTCTTCTCCTTTCGGTTTATACAACATCTCCTCCACCTCTGCCGTCCCAGCCGACGTCTTCAACACCTTATGCAGACCGTATCGACTTGCTTCAGCATAGACGTGCGGTTGATGCCAATGGATCCAGGTACCGCCCATTTCGATTTCTTCGCCAGAGATGCGGGCTGTCCATGTTCGGCCGCCGATGCGGTCGCGGGCTTCGAGGAGGAGGATTTTGAGGTTTTTGTTGTTGCGGGAGAGATCGCGGGCGGCTATGAGACCTGCGAAGCCGGCACCTATGACTACTACGTCGTAGGAGGAGGAGAGGGAGGGGGATGAGGGGATTACGGCGTCTGTTTCCAGGCCATCGGTGTGGGTGGAGGTGGCGGCGGAGTAGTGGTGGCCTTCTGTGGTGCGAGGCATGACAGGCGAGAGAGCTATGAGTGTGTACCGAACAACAATAAGTTTTCTCATGGACTTCGAAGACCTTATGAGTTTGTGGGCACTTCAGATCTATTCACTTACCCTGTTGCTAAAGAGGAAAGAATGTCCCTTCGGCGCACGTGATAGCGAGTTCTTGCCTATTACGGTTAGTCTTTGGACCCAAATGCTTTGGCCCTTGGACAGTGCTGATATTTACGTATAGAAGCATACGTCCGGTTCTAAACAGAAAACCGTGAGTGTCAAGCACTGGCATTTGAGGGTGTTGCTGCGACATTTCACGTGGACGATCGAACGATGGCGTTCCACAACATCGGGCATCGTCGTACAGCATGGAGTGTTACACCTGATGTTGCTCCTGAGAGGGCTCTCCTTCCGGTGCAGCCACTAACTTCCAGCATCACTCTTTGATCTGTGATCACTGACGAGAATGGGCTGCCTTCCAGGCCTGCGGCAAAACATGAACACCACGACGACAGAGGCAGAAGCGATGACAATCCACATCCTTTCTATGAAGCTGGTATCAAAATCTATAATCGAGGTCGAAGCGACTCTTGCCGACGGCAAGTTCGAAAAGAGCTGGTTCAATCTAGATGGCATCATCGGCAACCACGATGGACGCTTTGCCGTGGGCGGATCAAATTTCTCCCTAACAGCCAGGAATGTCTCATTGAGCTCCTTGATACTGTACGCTGAGCTGGAGACGTGCAACGGCGAATGGAATTCTTCTCGAATCAGCATATTTGTCACGCCTCGCGACTTTGTCCATGTCTCTGTATACAGTATAGTCTCATCGACAGGAGACTCGGAAGAGGTGCTGATACCGAGAATCGTGCCTGAACCAAACCTGATGAAGCCTAACAACGACTATCGACTCACATCGATGTCTTTTGTCGTTATTCGATTCACATTTCTTGGCTCAGAGACGTTTGGCTATGTCGATATGAATCGCTGGGTTGGAACGGATGAGAATGGGGAGTGTATTCTCGGAGGTCAGGGCTTCACAAAGAAGGCGCTGGCTACTTGGATTGAAGGACCCAACTTCTATGTGGCATACTACGGGAAGGTACATAAATTGCACATCCCTAGTATTGTCTCTTGGAAGGGTGGCTTATTGGTCCCGACACTCTCATGTGACTGGCGAGATAGCATTGGCACTTCAGCTCCCGCTGATTTACGCAGTCATATGGAATTGTCTGCGCAGGATTCGCTTTATCAGTCGTTGCCAGACAGAGGCATGATCCGAAGCTGCATTATCCTTCCAGGCAGCTGGAACGATCCGATTCAATGCACTCTATCATGTCGGGCTATCAAGGGACAAGGGCCATTTCAGTGCCTGTCATACGTATGGGGCGATGCCTTAGATGTCGCCGATATACAAGTGAATGGACGTACTGTTCAGGTAACGCTCAGCCTGTTCCAAGCGCTGCGAAGATTGAGATGGCACGGTGTCCTTAACCCAGTGTGGGTTGATGCTCTCTGTATCAATCAGAAGGATGAAAGAGAGAAAGGTCAGCAAGTGGCACAGATGGGAGATATCTATGCTGAAACAAATGAGGTTCTCGTGTGGTTAGGCGAAGACGACGGTCCCGTCAACGACAACTTCTTCTTGCCCGGAACGAGAGCAATGCTCGCTACTGGACTCATTGACGCTCTATACGATAATCGCCATCTCTACGAACTTTCTGAGCTGATCCTGAGACTAGAACCCGCTCCCACGGAAGAAAAGCCTCACTGGAAAGAGCTTCATGGGTTCAAGGAAATGCAGCAGGCAGCAGGACAAGCATTCGATGTTTTTGCGAAGGCAGCGTGGTGGTACCGTACCTGGACTGTCCAGGAGTTCGTCATGCAAGGCAACGCTACCTTTCTCCTCGGGAGTGAGCGTATCTCATGGAATCGACTCAACTCCGCAGCTGAACATCTTAGACGACACCTTCATGGGTGTTGTGCCAGCGTCTACTGCGGGACTGGGGAGTTGCAGCTTCTTCGAGAATCCTTGCTCGCATTTCAACAGAATCTACAGTGCATGCGTCTTATATATGCAGTCAGCGAGGAAGTGCAGAGTGAGGAAGATAGGCGAGCATGTTGGGAAAAAGCACTCGTCATCTTGGACTTTTGCGGAAGCAAACTCGTGTCCGATCCAAGAGATAAGATATATGGCATGCTGGCTTGTATGCGGAATACCTCTCTCCCATTGAAGCCGGACTACTCGCAATCTCGAGAGTTTCTCTTTACCGAGCTCAGCTTGCTGGCCATGAAAGAGACACTGGCTTTCGACATTTGGGACTATGCTGTCTCAGATGGCCGACGGTCAGAAGCTTGCGGGCCCGTGAGCATTGACGAGCCTCCATCGTGGGTCGTGGATTGGAGTAGAAAGAGTACGAGCTGTTATGAGCCGTCATCTCTGGATATCTGGACATCTACCGCTTTTCGAAATCGGACAATTCAATTCAACACATTCTACAGCGCACGCAGTCCACCAATAACATTGACGAAATCGTTTGCTATTCCCGTAGTTGGGAGGAAACTGGACGATGTGGGCGCCGTGCCTGCTTCACACTTGACTTTCACCCAACTTCCCGCAGACTTGCTCAATCAGCTCAGTGATTGGCGTGACTTCGCACTGGATCAGCTGCCTAGCGAATACGTTCTAGGAGGGACCAGTGATCAAGTCTTCTGGCTCACTGTCACTGCAGACCATATGGTCGTAAAGAACAACCTCACGGTCCCAGATGCAATACGCCGGGCTGATAATTTAAAGGACGCCCAATACTGGTCTAACTGGTGGACCGGCCTACAGAGTTGTGACCACGAGTCGTGCAAGAAATACATTCACGGCGCGGTATCACGCACTATTCATTTGGCGTCAGCTGGAAGGAAGTTGTTCGTTTCTGGGAAAGGCTACGTTGGTTTAGGACCAAGAGACATGCAGCCCGAGGATATGATTTACAACATTCCTGGACGTCGATGCCCTTTTGTTCTTCGCAAGCGAGAATTCGTTTCGGTTGAGACACAATCTGGATTTGTCTACACGTTGGTAGGTCCGGCTTATGTTCATGGTTTTATGGACGGCGAGGTAGACCACCTGCTCGGGGCGATTGGGGAATTGCACGTACGTTGAAGAAGATAGGTAGTTCTCAATGCAATCATCTGAAGCCTTCGGTGTTTAGAAGAGCTCAAGACTCAAAGCGCGAAATCAAATTCTCCGCCTCCGCGCAGTCATCCATTCCCAGCCTTCTCAGAGAAGCTCAACGGTTCTTTAAGACTTCATCCACAAAGGCCAGTATTTCCCAGTAGATAGCCCCAGCGAAGCGATCCTTCTCTTCTTCAACCATGCGACAGCTCGTTTCACCCGCACTAGCAACAATCATGACCTTAGCGACATCCAGAAATTTTGGCGAAGCTTCACTCTCTCGACTCTGTCTTGCAGCGACGATCTTATAGTCGATGAAGCCATAATGCCTTGGTCTCCGGACAGTGTAGGTATTGACGCATAGTAGTGTACGTTCTGTTCTATGCAGAGAACCGTAACTGGAGAATCGCTCTCGCAGTCCGCGAGCATCGCTCCTTACGCCCCTACATCGGCGCATAAACCATCTTCACCAAAATCCAGTAGCCCCAAGCCAAAAGTCCAAGCGCAACAATACCAACAATTCGCGCCAGCACATACCCAACGATTTCATGCCCCGGTACCACCCCCACCACATCTTTTACAGTCTGATTTTCACTCAACGTTGAATCCGTCTTCTTCGTGTTCAAGGGGTTGTTATAGTCTTTGTATGAGCTGATCTCCTTGCATAGACGCATGGAGCGGAAACTCTCGATGCCCCGACTTGGGAGTGAGTATTTGAAATTGTAGGCAGCGTCGAAATCTGACTGATAGTGTTCGTTCCGGCGGGAAGCGATGAGGACAAATAAAGGGTTGATGAATGCCGTGATTGAAGGATCGGGTGCGTCGAGCCAGAGTTTGATTCGCAGCTGTTTTGAGCCTTGGATAGTAGCTGCGAAGTTTCTGTTGACTCGTCGGGAGAGGAGGAGGGTTTGCATGGCCTTGGCGGGAAGGTCTTCATCCGTTTTTGACGCGGCGACGTCGTCGAATGTATAGAGAAGGATCTTTTCCAGCAGCTCGGTTATACCGAAGACTCGCTCGGCGGCGGGCGGTGGAAACGCCTGTGGGCGCCGTCAGCACGTAATGGAGTGGCAGTGGTGAGCCGTGATGCTCACACGTAGCAGCGCTATCTCCGCCTCTACCTGCGACACTTGCGCTGCTAGTGAGATCATTGCAGTATTGCAGTGAGGTGTTACTTGCGGTCGGAGGTGAAAAGAAGTGGAATTTCGAGGTGGTGTTCGAGCGCGTTTGTCGAGGGTCCGTGCTGTCAAGGTCCCAGGTGAGAGCCGTTATGATGCACCGTTATACGTCGCACCGTTTTTGATTCCTTCTTCTCGTTATTGTGAAATAGCAGCTCATCGTACACGCTCATCCCTTCACACGCATGATGTGGGTCAATCATACCTGAAGATGAAGGAGGTCGCAGGAGACATGGAACTTTCGCATGGAGCGCAAGTGTAGTTGCATCTGACCCAGGTACACTCTCTTTTGACTTTCTTTGCCATGCGTCTATGATCAGTTCGAAGAACCAACTTCAGCCAGGGCATCAGACGCTCAGTGCCTTGGAGTATGAACCTTTGATCACTGCCATAGTAAGAAAGCGCAAAGACGGCAAAACTGGTTGCTGATTTTCGAGATGCGTGACGATTGCTCCGTGCGGGTGACGAGCTTTGAGGCTGGTCATCGCTACTATTCTGATCAGCTGTCGGCTGTAACGACATTGTGAATACTGTTGCAGGCTGGAACGCCCGTCGCTGTGTTTGCTTGGTGCCATAGTTGCAATATGCATAAGGAAGCTGCAACTGCGTCCCTCCACCTTCGTACACACGAAGCATCGCACAAGACTCAGCACCAGTCCACCACCGAGCCGCCAGATTAAAAGTTCCGAAGCCGCAATGTGCCAGACCCTAATCACAAAGCTCATGTGCGGACACACGGTCCACGGTCCAGTCTTTCAGTGCCCCGCGGCTGCGCTTCGAACACCTCGGTCTCGAAATGGCGAGGGTAACACTCCGGTGGTCTGCGATCCCACTACAAAGGTCGAAGTCGAACAGAACACTTGCTGCGAAGCGTGCTTTGCGGATGTCATACGAGGCTTCCTGACTGCGCTCTGCCAGGACTGTCGAAGAATGTGCGTCACAAGGATGTGCAATGCACTGATATCCTCGCTTGGGCAACAACCCAACCCACCACCGAGCTCGCGACCAGATCGATCAAATCCGCAAACTAGGGGACAAGGCGGAGCTGACGAGCATTGGTGATCAGGTATGTGCAAATCCCTCCTTTAGCGTGTATTGGATGTCGGCATCACTGGACATGTGTCCAAGCACGTATATCTCTCTCCCATATTTCCACCATCATGCTCTTGCTGTTGATCCTCGCTAATGGTCGTAACTCCAGGTAAATCTAAGACTGCCTCCTATTGTTGAAAGCTTCAAAGCTTCGTGGCCGATCCAGGTCGCGCTTGCGGAAAGACATATCCAGCAGCGGCAGGACTCAAGGCCGGGTTGAATGGCAGAGGAAATGGCGGCTTTCTCCATCCATTCGCAAAGAACACTGGATGCATCATGGACGGGTTGAACAACGGTATTTGTTGAGGAGATGACGGCATTGTTTGAGACGGCGGCATGGCTTCGATCTGATTCTTCGGCGTGGTCACGCGCTCACTGCTGGGTTGCTCGGTCTGTATGTTACGGGTTTGCTGCTGGAAGAGTGGATTCGGATTCGATGGACGTTGTTGCTGAGCCTGAACTTCTGTTAGCATTTGAATGATTTGAAGCTCAACATACATGCCTGTGGCCTCGTTGGCTGTAATGAAGAGAACATTGTCAACTGATTCTGCTATCAAAGGCATCGGTGGTGGTTGTATCTTAAGTGGAGAGCTCGTGAAAGTAGTGCAAGGTTCCCCACCCAGTTCGTCGGCGAGCGTCATCTTCGGACCGACCCGTGGACCAATGCGCAAGTGAGTGAATCTAAACTCAATTCGTGCGAGGTCTAGAGTCACCGACGTCGCTTCTCTTCCTCGGGGCATCATCTTTCCATTCTAATAACCGGACAGGAGGATATGTGGAGGCGGCTGGCAGTGAGGACGCCGCAATGTCAACGATTCCATGCTGCAGCATACCGGAGAAGTGCTGACAGTGTCATCAAAATCGAAAACGCGACATTCTACCGACAATTCCCATCACCAGAGGACACGACAGAATCAAACCCAGCTCTCTTTCCTGGTCTTTCATTCCAACTCCCAAATCGCGTGGGCACTGATGGCAAAGCACAGTACTGGTCTGTTTTGTCTCCATCGTCTCTGGCCCGGACAAATTTCCTGCAGATTCTAGCCGCTCAGCATGTTCCTATACCGCCAACAGCAAGGACGTATCCCTTGCTATCTGAGCTTTTGACCTCGCCTCGGCACGCAGTAAAGTACGTTGGCTTTGATGCCGATCGGGGTAGCAATGTTGGGGGAACGAATGTGCGTGGAGCTTATCTCAGCGCGCGATACGAAAGCCGGCGCGAAGAGACCGATTACTCTGTTCAAGACTACTTGACTGGCCATACGGAGCTCAATGCCTTGGAACACGAGCAGTCAGATGCGGAGAAGCAGAAGCTCGAAGAAGTCATTGATCAGCTCAATCTTCGACCTCTGCTGCACATGCCAGTGGCAAACCTGAGCAATGGGCAAACACGGCGCGCGCGAATCGCGAAAGCACTAGTCTCCGAACCTCAGGTGCTCCTTCTAGATGGGCCCTTCATGGGCTTAGACCCTAATACTGCGCGTAAGATGGGGTCTGTCTTGCACGAGCTTGCTGTAAGACAAAGCCCTCGGCTGATCATGAGTCTCCGGCCAGAGGATGGCGTTCCCGACTGGATCACACATTTAGTCGTTGCCGACGATGGTCTTACCGTGCTGTCCCAAGGAGACAAGAGCTCCGTGTTCACCGGAGCAAAGACTTCTCCAGCACTGAAAGCCATCCTCTCGCATTCGAGCCTTGCGAACTCTGATTCAAAAAAGCTGAGCAAAGACGGCTGGCCGTCTGATTCGCCGGCATTGGAACCGGGCGGGGCTCTTGTAGAGATGCAAGGAGTGAAAGTCAGCTACGGAGATAAGACCGTACTGGGCGACTGGGATCAAGATGTGGGTGGCGACAATAAGCCAGGCTTGTGGTGGAGCCTGCATCGTGGGCAGAGGTGCGGTATCTTTGGGGCAAACGGCAGCGGCAAGACGACGATGCTCAGTCTTATTACGTCAGATCATCCACAGACCTATAGTCTCCCGATCAAGCTTTTTGGCCGATCACGATTGCCAGGACCCGGTGAGCCAGGAATCAGTCTCTTCGACATCCAACGAAGGATGGGCCATTCCAGCCCAGAAGTACACGCCTTCTTCCCAAAGCAGCTCACAGTCCGCCGCGCCATTGAATCGGCGTGGTCAGACGCACCTCTCGCAAAAGCCAAGCTGACAGCCGAAGCCGATCGCAAAGTCGACGCCGTACTGAGATGGTTCTCTCGTGACCTGCACCCGAACCAACCGGGACAAACCTTCCTCGAGAATCTGCAGGAACGGAAAGACGCAGCATACAATTCCGGCCAAGCCAAACGCATCAAAACAGCGCAGGATCGGTTTGATGAATCCTACTACGACGATTCAGATCTCCTCTGGGCGGAAGACCTACGATTCCGAGAACTCAGCTTTTCCAGCCAGCGCCTGGTCTTATTCCTGCGAGCGCTAGTCGCCCAGCCCGATCTAGTCATCCTCGACGAGGCACTCAGTGGTATCGATGAACATGTTCGTGACAAGGCATTACTATACCTGTCTCATGGAGAGAAGCTTGCTCTACACGACGGCAAAGTGCAGCCTAGCATCCTAGCAGAAACAGGCAAGGTCATTTTTGAAGGTCTCACGCCTGAGCAGGCTCTGCTTGTTATCAGCCATTCCAAAGAAGATGTGCCTGGATGTCTGAGAGAATGGATATGTCTCCCAGAGCCTGGCGAGCGCAAAGCACCTAGGATTGGAACGTTACCAGGACCGTTGGAGCTGAACCCGTCGGCGTGGTCAGAGGGGATCTGGGGTGCATCTGAGTGAGAAGATCAGCGTTGAGAGGCTTTCACATGCCTGAGATTTAGAAAGACCAATAGAAATAAACTTTTTACGAATGCACAAGTCGCGATTGTACACTACACTATAAAGCTTTCAGCATTCCCAACATTCACAACTACGGCTCATCCCCCTCCCCCTCAACCTAACCCACACCCCCCCAGCAACCTTATCAACCAATTTCCAATCACAAGGCAACCTCCCCCCGTCCTCTGGCAACCCCTCCCCCTGAATCCCATCAAGCCTCTGCAAAACCCTCACAATCACATACGCCACCTCCGCCAGAGCAAATTGCTGCCCGATACAGATCCTCGGGCCGGCGTTGAAAGGGAGGTAGTTGAATGAGAATTTCCGTCCTTCCCAGCGATCGGGGTTGAAGAGGGAGGCTTCGGGGCCGTAGAGGGAGGGGTCGGAGTGCATTGTCCAGAGCTGCGGGAGAGGGAGAGGGGTTAGTGATGGATGGGGAGGAAGGGGATGAGGGAGTCGGGGGGACTTACTTCCCAAGCAACGAGGTGGCCTTTGGGGATGAAGACTGGTGAGGAACCGTCGTGACCACCGCCTACAGGGAGAGTCGTGTCTCGTACGGCTTCGCGGAAATTGATGGGGACCGCGGGGTAGACGCGGAGGAGCTCATTCAGGAATCGTTGGAGGTAGGTGCAATTTTTCAATTTGCTGACCGTTATTTCTTTTGGATTGTCGAACGATCCGAAGTTTTCGAGGATGGTTTCACGAAGTTTCTTGAAGATGGCTGGATATTGAGCCAGAGTAGCGAAGGCAAAGCCCAAAGTTCCGGAGATGGTATCGCTGCCTGCGAGGAGGATGTTCAAGAGCTGGGAACGGAGATCTTGGGGGTCTTTG
Organism: Pseudocercospora crystallina; assembly: GCA_003666085.1. Lineage (NCBI taxonomy): Eukaryota > Fungi > Ascomycota > Dothideomycetes > Mycosphaerellales > Mycosphaerellaceae > Pseudocercospora > Pseudocercospora crystallina. The sequence continues at coordinate 19,724 of QQNG01000286.1, forward strand.
AAGTCGGTCAGGAGGGCGTCTAGAACGACGTATTTTCCTGAGCTTCCCTTTTCACTCTTCGATCGGCGCTGAATGTAGGTGTCCACGAAAGTGTGAACAATCGAACACTGTTTCTTGAAATTTTTATTGTGCATTAGCCAATAAAGATCGTTGAGGATCATGGAAGTAGCCACAGTCTTCTCTGCAGTGTAAAAGTTTTCGACGAAAGTTGACATCTCTTTCTGCGAGATCAGAGAGCTCGTATCTGTGCTTTCGCCTTTCTGGCTATGCACGCTCTCGCCGAAGAGAAATTCAGTGGCGGTGTCCATGGTGAAACGCTCGAGGAGTGGCTGGATGTTGAACGCCGTAGTCCATTCGCCAGCCTGGATAGTTTTAGGAAGAGCGTCGAGTAGATCTTGAACCTGTCTTCCAAAGAGATCCAGATCAGCTATCTGCTCGCGCATGAATTGCGGCCTCAGTAACGCCCGCGAGTGCTCCCATTTCGGACCGTTCGATGAGAACTACCATCATCAGTCGCTAGAAACGTGCTTCAAGCCTCCGAGACGTACGATTCCCTGACCGAGAAGCGGCTCAAAAGCATTCACTCTCGCAGCCGGCTGTTGGAAATCCTCAAATTGCGTGGCGAGAATAGCTTGCAGATTTCTAGGATCGAATGTGTAATACCACGTCTCTCCAGGTGGATACTTGATACGAAATGTTTTGCAGTTTCGACTCAACTCTCTGCTCATGTATTCTTTACGGTACAGGAACGAGTTCGATAGGCGATTCGTCTTCATTCCATTCAGTTCGAGGTAGAGATTTTGGAGTCCAAGAAAGTCCCATGGTTTGAAGAGTGGCGCTGGCTGGCAGCCGAGTTGTCTCTCTTTCGCTGCATGTCGCTGGTATGCAAGAATGCAGTAGAAGATGAGGACAGCTGGTATGCCTGGGAGTAAGAGCGACAGCAAGCCCATAATGAGAAGATGCAGGAGGAAGAAAAACCGAAATGCCCGTGCGGCTGATATATCCAACAGCTCGCTTACCTTATCGCCATACTCACTGTCAATGCCATGTGGCTGACCTACGAATCCTGAATACCAGGAAAAACAGCCACAGGCCCCTAGCAAACCGATATCAGTCTATGAAGTCCATCGCGATGTCTCGTTCCAGCTAAGGCTTTTGTCGTCGAGTATATCGTAGTCTGAGTCCACGAGGTCTCGTCGTCGCGAGTAAAGTCCAGACTCCTGCCCCTGTCGGCCCCAGATATGCGCTCTTCGCTAAGGTGCTTGACGCTGCTGTATGTAAACTGGTAGGCGAAGTACGCAGCGTGGAACGCGAGGAGGGAAGGACAGGAGTCTCGTAAGAAATCGGAAGAGCAGGTCAAACGTTGGCGCTTTACCCCATGCGTGCTTCCGGAGGTGCGGAGTCTTGGGGATGGAGAAGCTTTGGCGGGTTTCATGAGGATGCGGCTCTGCCTCCACTTCCTCCCACCACCGACCTCTCATCTTCGAGCCAGCACCCGAGGGCAGAGGGCAGACATGAAGCTTAGCCGCATGCGCAACCGCGCTCGTGTGCCTCTCTCTAATCACTCTCCTACGTAGCTTGCGGCTTTTCTGTCTTACTTCCTGTTCCTGGGCTCTCTCTAGTACACAAACCACCTCTCTTCAGCTCCCTACTCTGTTTGTTCCTGTTCCTGCTTATCATGACCCGGTAGGAGGACCAACTCTCAATTCATTGCTTATCTACACGCGCACGGACGAGGCTGGGAAGGCTGCACATACGCAAGATGAGGACCACAACGATACAGGCCGCCAGGCAGGCTTTCCGGAGTGCTGCTGTGCCGGCGAGCAGGAGAACATTCACATCTGCCAGCCAGTTACAAGCTAGCTATGGCTTCATCGGCCTGGGCAGAATGGGTGAGTTGCGAAAGCTCCCAGAAGCATGGGACATCAAGCTGACCACACTTGTCAGGCTACCCAATGGCCAAGAACCTCCGGACGAAGATCAAGCCAGACGACAGCATGTTCATACACGACGTGAATCCCGAGATCTGCAAGCAATTCGTGGAGGAGTTCCAGAGCGTCGGTCCTACCACAGCAGCCAAAGACGTGAGACAAGTATCAGAGAACGCGGTATGTCTGGCCAAACATCCCCAGCTGCTCCTCCCTCGCATGATGAACTGTTACATCCTTAATCCTATGATCTAAGTTGCAGCTTCTCGCTGTCCATCTGATTACGCAAACAACAAAGCCAATCCTCTGAAAGTCACCTCCCTCTTGCACCGTTCCATCAAAGTCAGCCACCTCTGCTTCCAAAGCTGACAATTGATGTATCCAGACAACAATAATAACCTGTCTCCCCGAACCCAACCACGTCCAAAATGTCTTCCACGCCATGCTCCGTCCACCCACCCTCCGCACCGAAGCCCCCAACAAAGACGAACGCCTCTTCATCGACTGCTCCACAATCGACGTCCGCTCTAGCGCAGAAGTCGCCAATGCAACCCACTCCTGCGGCCAAGGCAAATTCATCGACGCGCCCATGTCGGGAGGAGTAGTCGGAGCAGCAGCAGGCAAACTCACATTCATGATGGGAGCACCAGACGACCTCGTCCCAAGAGCCACAGAGATTCTGAGCATGATGGGCAAAAGAGTCGTACATCTCGGACCTCAGACATCAGGCCTCAAGGGAAAGCTGGCCAACAATTATCTTTTGGCACTAAACAACATAGCCACAGCCGAAGCAATGAACATGGGTGTCCAATGGGGTCTCGACGCCAAAGCCCTCGCCGACATGATCAACACCGCCACAGGCCGCTGCTGGCCCTCCGAAATCAACAATCCCGTCCCCGGCATTTCCGAAGGCGCCCCAGCCGGTAAGAACTATGAGGGGGGATTCGGGACCGCTCTGATGTTGAAGGATTTGAAGTTGGCGATGCAGGCTGCGACGGAGTATAATATCATCCCGAGATTGGGGACGCATGCTAAGGATATTTATCAGGCGGTTGAGGGGGATCCGGAGTTGAGGGGGAAGGATTTTAGTGTGGTTTATAAGTATGTTGAGGGGAAGGTGACGGATCCGGGGAATCCTTGAGGACGGATTTGAATATGTGGGAAATAAGGGGATTAGGTATGAGTTGGAGAGAGATATTGAATTGAATTTGAAGCGATTGTTCATGTGTTTTGCTTGGCCAATACGCTCATGATGGACCAGTGGCTGCTCTCCACAATTGGTTCGAACGGATGATTTAGTAATACTGCAGTCAATGTGTGGTCCATGCTATTCATGAGGGAGGTAGGGCCTTTGAACACACCCATCATGCTTTCATCCGGATTCCATCAGTCGTCAAAGTCTCATTTCTCATATCTATCATTCATATCCCTCTACCCACCCAACCCTTCCCGCCCTTCTTCTCCCTACGTAATGCTCTCCGTCTCATAAAACGCCTCATTCGGATCATAAGGAAACTTCCTAATCACCACATCCCCCGTATACCCCCACAACGCCTCCTTCTCACAAATCCCCTCCTCCCCTCCCACCACCGCCTGTCCAAACTCCTCCACCCCACTCACTTTGCTCCCATCATAATCCACCCTAACCATATTCACAGTCCTCCGACTAACATCCCCGTCAAAGTAGTTGACAGGTTTGAAATGCACAACTGAGTGGGCGGTGGTGAAGACAGTGTTGGGGAGGTCACCTTTGTCGGGGACGTGGTGCATTCCGAGGTTGAACCAGAGGACGAGATCTTCTTGCTCCAAACTCTCGCCGTTGAAGAAGTCATCGAAATTTATGGGCGGGTTGTAGATGTCTTGTCCGTTGTAGGGGTGAGCGGAACGGGGTTCTGTATCTTTTTGTTTCGTGATGGCGAGATCGTATTTGGCCCAGTTTGCGGAGGCGGCGAGGTTGGAGGAGTTGAGGACTGTGCTGTGGATGGTGGAGGCAGGGAGGATACGGTAGCCACGAGACTCTCCGAACATATTGGGTTTGTCTGTGTTGGTGATGATGTATTGTGTTGCGGAGTTTGCGTCGTAGAAGACTTTTCCTTCGTCTTCGGACGAGATGATGGAACGTTGGAGTTTCATTGTATTCCGCGGTTTATCGGACCAGACATAAGATTCTGTTGTGGGGATGTTGGTGACGAGTTGCATTGTATTGGCTGTGCCGAGGATGTCGAAGTCGGCTTTGAAGTTGAGGACGTGGTCGTGCATGGAGCCGGAGAGGGAGTCGTGGATTTGGTAGCCGTAGTCTTGATTGTTGGCGTAGTAGGCAGATTGGATATAGCCGGAAGCGCGGACTTCGACTTTCATGCTGCCGTCCATGTAGAAGCTGGTGAAGTGATTAGCAGGATTATGAGCAAAGAGGTGGAGAGGAATTGTTACTTGTAGCTGAACATGTAGTCGTAGTTGCCGACCGTGCTAACACTTCGTACCGTGAAGTAGACATTCTTCGTGTTGGCAACGTACTTGCTCGTCGAATGTCTTTGCATTGGGTAGTCTGCATCATATTCGAAGAAGCAGATCGAGTTGACATGCGTGTGCGTCTCTTCGGTCACGTAGAAGCTGGTGTTCATGTAGGTGGCATACGATGGACAATCGTAACCGGGTACAAGCTGGAAGGCATAAGGACCGAAGCCGTAGTATGAGTCCAAATAGCTGGTGCCGGACTGGGTAGGGTCGTTCCCGGCATAGTGAGCGAGAGCTTCTTGGAGGCCAACTTCGTACAAGATTCTCTCGCCCTCGTACCGAATGTCGAAGAGTGCAAGCCCACGATCGCGAGTGAAGGCAACGTAGAAGCTCCAGCCCATCCACTCAACGTACTTAGATTGCTGGTCGACAGAATAACGTGATCCGCCAGGTGCCGTCATAACTGGAGGCGAGGCGGTGTCCATTGGCAGAATAGCACCTTGCTGGTCAGTCCGAGCCCATTCACCTTCCACATTAGCACCTAGCTTCACGAAACCAGGAGAGTAATAGGCGGCTCGGAAAGCCTCAGTTGTCGGGTAGAAGATGTCGTTGTAAAGCCAGCCTTCGAACTTCCATTGCGCAGGGTCCCGACCAGAAATGTCGGTCTTCAAGAAGAGGCCGAGCGGTAACAGCGTCTCAGCATCAAAGTCGTCTGTTGGCTTGTTCCAGAAGGTAGCCCAGTAGCTGTCAGAGTGTTAGCAAATAGAGCTATTCATTTGACGTCTTGAAACATGCGTCAATTTCAGCTTGCCTCCATCTTCGTCCTGCCAGAGCGGATCGATGCCCCACACGTCAAGTGTATCTGCATCACTTCCATTCGCAAACCCTCCCCATAAGTTCATGGTGATGTCAGTGATGCTGCCTGTGATATTCGCGATCCATGCAGACCGAGTATCGGAATCGGCATCAAGATTTCGAACGCTACCTCCAGTTTTCCTTGTATGTGGGTAGTCCAATGGTTGCCATGTTGTTGTTCCATTCTGAATCGGGAGGGGGCCAACTAGCTACGATGGAAAATATCAGCAATGGCAAAAGTCGCCCAAGCGGAGGGCTGCGCTCACGATGTCGGTATATGTTGGGTCCGGCGTTGCTCTGATGTCGAGCACGACATGTGCCCACCGAGCTGGAAGCGGGCCACCTCCATCGATATAGGCCAGAGCATCAGTCTTGTTCACCTGCTGAAGCTCGACAAGGAGAACCGAGTTGTCCCTTGAGTCAAAAGTCAGTGTCGAGAATCAATCTCCTTCATTCAAAGTCTGCCTCACCATTCGCCAGCCTTTTCAGAGACAGTCAGATTGAGATCTTGCTGCCCAAAGAGCCACTGAGTCACAGATGCAGCTTCATCGTCTGTCAGTCCTCCCCAGATGTTGGCTTTCGGAGCAGATACAGCCGCAGCTACATTCTCTGCGCAACCAGTATCATTTGTCCACCTCTTGGAGATCGTGCTACCGCTCTTGGCCAGTCTTGAACGTGCTGCTTGAACCCAGGGCGCTTTTGGACTTGGAGCTGCCAGAACGGTTTGTGAAGAAGAAATACATAGCAGAGCTGCCAGAGCCGCCTCAGAGACCTGGAGAAAGCGCATCTTCGCGGCTGAACTGACTACTGAGACATGAGACCCTCACGTACCTTTCATATACCACTTTCTTCTCGTATTGGGGCCAAACGGCGTTCAACTTGGAGCTCTTCGCCTGGTAGGTGACGCTAAAAGGCGGGTTCCCCATCGAGGCTCTACTTAAGTGAAGCCATTCTGCACGATGCTACGGCACTCGCATCTGCATGCTCAAAGAGGTACTCTTATCAGCTTCTTTGCAGTTTACACGTGCGGGCGACGCGGGGAGCAGCATTAGTTCTCCATACAGATAGCGCAACGAGGTCGTTGACTTCGGCCAGATCCGCCAAGATGGCACAGCGAGCTACTCCGTCCGTTCAGCGGTATACAAGAGGATGACCGGCGTTCGCTGTGCACGACGGCGAAGCTCCAAGCAGAATCATGTCTAGTATCGATTTCGGGCCCAGCTGCATATTGCAGGCCTATCTTGATGGGGCTGTTTTGGCGGCAGCTCCAGGTCTTGCCCGGCCGATGAAGAATTAGGGTCTATCTCCATATAGCATATTAAAAGGCGAGAAGTGTACGCGTTGTCTTCGAAGTTCCAAGACAGAGTCGTACGCAGTCGGCCTTGGTCCGGGAAATTCGTGTAACGGAAGATGCTGGAATGTCTGGAGACCATTCGGGTCTTGGAGAGATCCCACAGCATCCGAATACCGGACTACGGCGTCTGCTGTGACTGCCGAGGAAGCACGAAGCTGCCTTTCACAGTGTTTGACGCTGGCCATGCTGCTCACCGGCGCCGTGATGATCTTCAAAGCAGAGCTGGAGTTGAGGAGACCCGAGTCGTGTGTTTGTTGAGGGCCGTTCGGATGATTCATGTAAGGTTCTTTATTGGGAAGCAAGGCAGCTTGGGCCAAGACGAGCCTGAGGAAGGTCTGACCCAAGCTTACCCGTCACGTGCAGAAGGAAATCTGAGGTGGACTGCGGTGGATCGATTTCGCCAGGAAGAACCCAGGCAACGTCTCACGAAGCGGTTGGCCGAACAGGTCACTTTCTCCCATTCGTTCGGTCAGCTGAGAAGCAACACCTCATCCCAGAGCGTTCGCTATGGTTGAGTACGATGGACGCTCGTACTCAGACGACTGGTGAAAGTTCGCCTCGTCGCCCGGCTCGGGTGGTCGACTGGTCTCCGTCACAAGATCTGCGGGCAGAGGAGGTCCCAGCTTTCCAGCGAGTGAAAGTGGTGATGAGGATCGAGGATTGCAGGACGTTGACGAGAACCCAGGAACACGCTCTAGCTGCATAATTATGCATGCAGCACAGGCAATAGTGCGGACGGGAAGATGCGTCCTGCAGTGGCAGAGGATTTCCACGTCGTGTCTGTCGAAGCAGGTACATGTACCACTCCAGCGCACGCTTCAAAAGTCGCGTGGTGAGGAAACAACGTTGTGAGAGATGCTCTCTGCACGGCGGCAGCTCCTGTGAGACGGCGCGCATGTCTGGTGAGCCGTTTGGTAGATTATCGCACGTGCATTAAAGTATTGCGGCGACAGTTTGGCTTCGGCGCGGCAGGGAGGCGGACGAGGCTTCGACGGCTTGCAGTGGCTTGCAATGGGCGGTGCTAAAAGCGCCACAGTCGGTGGAGGAGCTCGCCAAGGGCCAATGGGTAGCTGGGTAAAGAGAACTGGCTGCTGCAAGACGGTTTGCGTGTCACGATGGCAGTATGCAGGATATATTGCAGAGGGACATTGATCCTCGAATGTCACAGCCTGCCACGGCTGCCATTTGTTTCGGCAAAGAATGCAGGCGCTCGCATCGGGTCAGACACGGCCACGGGAGACATGGATTCACATGCAAGTGCTGAAGGCGCAAGCAGCGCTGGTGTTGTTGGCAACGGCGTGGATGAAACGCAACGTCCAAAGTCCAAACTGCCGGGACAGGAGCATGTACTTTTAGGGACACTGCTATTAGGAGAGGGAGGAGAGGGAGATGCGGTTCAGTGGACGGGTGGCTTGACCTGTGACTTGACAAGTACTCGGAGAAGGTCAACTGCGGTCCTGCCCTTGTGATCTCGTCCCTCCTTTCGAACGACCGCCGAGGCCTCACAACCTCGCAACCTCGCAGCCTCACAACCTCCCAACCCTGACTGTGCAGGTCATGCTCATCTCAGATGGATGGCAAAGGAGGGTACCTCAGGTAGCAGAGAGCCTCTTGCAAGTGGTTGTAACTGGCTCATTTGACGAGGGAGACAGTCTTCAGAGGGGTTGATTTGACGAGCCGGTTCGAGATGCCCCATCGACGCACGGTGCAAGACTCGACCGGCCTGCTTTTAGCAACCCAAAAATCGCAGCGCGAGTGATCCGTGAGCCTGATCGCCGAGAGACAGAACGGGCTGGTGCGTCTTTGGCTGCGTGCGTCTGCTGTCTGTGTGTCCCGGCCGTGGAGCTGCCCTTGCGTTGGCTGCTCCAAGGTGCTGCTGTTTCTGGCTTTGGTTCTCATTTTGCCTCGTCCACCGAATCACTGACCAGCACTCTCTCCTCTGCTCTGCTTCTTCCCGACGCTCATTTCTCTCCGCTTCACGGACAATTTGGTCTGTATCTCTGCCCCGACCAATCGTGATCGTCTGCGCCCATCGCCTCGCCTAGCGCCATAGCGCAAACAGCTGTCCAACGGCTGCGCGCAACGACCACCAAACGAACGAAGCCAGAGCCACCGACGAGACTCGACATTTCACTTCGCAACCGCTACGCGCGCCAGATTTGCCGGACGCCACAACAGCGACAGTGCACTCACTGTGCGCAGGGAAAAGAGAGAAACACCAGCACGCGTTTCTCGTGTGGGAGTGGGAGTGTGTACTGTTCCTGATCCGACACCTCGATCTCTGCTGCTCGCACCAGATCCCATCACATCACCAACCCATTGCCACGCCAATCCGAAACGCTTGCTACAGGGATGCAAGGACCGCGACTTCCGTTTTTAACCCGTCGAGATCAGGATGCCCATCTGGCCCTTCAGACGACGCCGGAGGGGCAATTCTCACAAGAATAATACCACCGCGGAAAGAGCACCTTTGGCAGAGAAGGCGCAACCCATCCCGACTGCCAGCCCACCGCCCACGTCCAATGCCGCCACCGCACCAGCACCCCTCTCGAGACGTCCCTCTCGGCGAAGCACTCGGCGGAGACGGCGACGCTCGTCCCAGCACCAGCAGAGCGAAAAGGCAGTCGAGGCCTCATCACCCGCCATCAAGCCACCCACAAACACCCTGGACGACTCCACCAAAGAGAACATACCGCCACGATCAGGCAGCAGGGAGAATGTCACAGCCTTGCCAATGCAAATGAAACTGGAACAGAGTCCACATCTCAGACCAGTAGACCTGGAAAAGCCTCAAATACCATACAACTTCCGACCGCACTCCACCTCAGAAACGAGCATACAACGTCAAGAGGCTATGTCAAAACTATCCAAATCTCAAACACTACGCTCAAAACGATCAACGACAGACTACGGAACACCGACACGCCGATTTTCGAGCAAATCGAAGCGAGATCCGGTCAGGGAGGAAGAGATCCGATCGATGACTTCACCCATTCCGATTCCTAAGCGTCCCGGGGATGGGCCGCTGCGCAGGGACAGCAAAAAGATTCGAGGATTGAACGGAGATTCCCACGTATCTCTGCCACCTGAAGGCTCAATACATTCAACCATGTCGGGCATTGTCGAGCAGCGAGGGTGGGAGGTGGGAAGTTTCGCGGCCGTATTCAGCCCTCGTCCGGCTGTTCGGCTGTCAGGATTGCCGCAATATGTTTCCAGCAGCCTACCTCCGAGTTCATCTGGATATCTGTATCGAATCGACTCGATCCGTTCAAAGGATAAAGCACCCGCATCAGCGACCACCGAGAACAGGCGAAAACGACGAACTGTTGGCAACGAAGCTGACAATCTGGATTCGACCGACATCAGAGCTATCATGGAACGAGACTCGAAACGGCGCGAGCAACGACATCTCGAGAGGCAGGAGAAACTCGATCGGAAGTTGCGCGCGAAAGCCAGCCGTGATCGCGCAGACAGTAATAGAACAAGACGCGATTCAACAGAAAGAAAACGCGTTGAACAGACTCGAGCACGCGCAGAACAACAGCTGCAAACTCGTGGAGTCTTCACCCCTCCGAGCGACGTGCATCCAGCCTTACGAACATCGGCAGAAGCTATACCGGAACCAGTGGGCCTTGGCATTGGTGAGCGTGAGACACCCGCGCAGCCTCAAGAGCAAGAGCCAAGCTCAATACAAGCCACGCCGATTCTTGAGCAGCCTGCCGCAAACCCATTCAGCGATGCCGCCGCTGTGCCTTCATCGTCACCACGCCCCGAAGATGCACCTGTCGACCAAAGTCCGCGTATGCCTCTGGAGTCGCCCATGGAGGAACCGGTCGTGGAAACCGCACAAGCCGTTCGCATGTCGCAGGCCAACACTCCTCCGTTGTCACCAGTGTACGGCCAAAGAGCAGCATCTAGCGCTTCGCAGTTGGCCGAGATGATTCGACAGGAGAGCGCATCACAGCCGAGCGCGAACGAGCTCAAGCCTCCTCCACGCATACCAGTTGAGCGACGAAGCTCGGATCCTCCGAAAGAAAAGCAGCGTCTTGGAGGCACCTGGGGCTCGCTGTTCCGTCGTGGTGGCACCTTCCGCAAGAGCTCCCAAGACAAACCTCCGCCTGCTGAATCTTCCTTCTCGAACGTCTCTCGCGAATCCATGAGGAATCAGCCACTCCCTGCGCATCTTGTGGGCACCGACTATCCCCGACCGCCGAATCGCGCTTCCAACACACCTACGCGTACACAAAGCAAGTTCAGAGAAGACCTTCCTGAGATGCCAATCTCACCTCCAGACTCGAGGAATCAGTCGCCAGATGTCACCACAGCCGCAGCGCTTGCGGCTACTGCTCGCAGATCACAACGGAGCACTCCACAGCCCATCGATATCCCTGGTAGAGCCCGTGATGCGGAAGGCGACGTCGTCATGACCGGCCGGAACGATACACCTGTTAGTCAAGCACACCGAGGTCACGCCGCAATGTCGAGCTCTCTTGCCTCCATCGACTCTGAGGGATCTTGGCTAGCCAGTGGGTCTATGAAGCGACAGTCAAATCAATCCGCGTTGAGCAGATCACTGAGCAGGCGAAACCCTGGATTCTCTGCAAGCTATGAGGAGCTTGGTGGTGGTGACAAGGACGCCGAGTACCTCCGCAGGAACATGGGCTCTCGAGGTACCGATCAGTTCGGCAGTCCTGTGCGTGTTGGATCTCCCGACATTGGCGCCAGTCCAGACGAGGAGCTCGAAAGCGAGATCTTCCCCTCTGCTTCTCCTGAGGAGCCACTCGCGGTACATGGCAGTGTGCGAAGAAAGCCGACGTTGGTTGAGCGCGACCCGCGTCTTGTGTCACGAGAAGGTCTGGTGCAGGAATTCGCTGCACAAGAGGCAGAAGCTGTTGAGACACCGGAGCAGTCTCCGACGGGCAGCGAGCACGATGATATAGTCTCGACATCCCCTGAGATCAGAAGAGCCACGAGCGTACGAACTCATCACTCCCGACACTCGCGACAGTTTTCCGCTGGAAGTGCGAGACTTCTGGACGTATCCGCCAAGCGCCCATCTGCCGACACCAGCAGGGAACCTACACCTCAACCGCCATCGGAACGCGCCCTTTCAAGATCGCAATCGGAGAATCAGTGATTGCGCAAACCCTGGCTCTGATGTATTCAGAGCCATTACAGCATCAAATACAGAAGCATCATTTCCTATGTCTTATCTCCTCGACAGCCGCCGGACGACGTTACCCTCAGATCTACCTTTCACGACACCGGAGACCGGCGTACGTACACGTACATACAAACGATGCACGTATAACGATCTCATGATCAACGACACTCCTTTTAATCACACCCCTCCGATCATCGAAACCACACACAACGAAGTACATCTATCCGGAAACGATATTATATCGAATCCGAGATCTAACTAGACCTTGTTAATACCGGCCGGCTGGCGTCATTTGGACATGCCCACATCTACTCTGGCTTTGATCTTTTTTATTCTTGCTTCGGAGCGCTCAGTTCGTCGATGATACCCCCTTCTGTCGTTTGGGCCGCGCCATGCGATGCGATGCGTTGCCTTTTTCTGTTGTTGGATATTTAGCAGGCTGGGTCTGGCTTTTGGGAAAAATCAGGAAGTTTTTTGGAGAGAGAGCATAGGACTCCTGGGAGAGTCTTCTGGTTGTGCATATGGAATGGAGCATAGTAGTGGAAGAATTGGGTCAACCTCACATTTTGGAGAGGATTGGCGCTGCAGGCGTGGAGAAGCAGCCATCCACCAAGGCTTGTTTGGATGGAGCCAAAGTTGGTACTAGATTGGATTGACATCTCGCCCACGATGAGGCTCAGAGATACTTTTGACTTGGAAAGCACGTTGTACAGAGGAGGGGACAAGTAGATTCCGAGGAGAGATGCATCAATGGAAGGAGTCCATCTCCATGTGCTTTCGCCACACTCATCCTGATATCTAGAATTGTTGGAAACTCCAATCGTCAACATGCCACCGGCCCACAATGATTTCACTTCCGTCTAGAGTATCTTCCAGAATGCAGTCGCAGGTACTCATCAGTGTCACGCGCTTCGCAGCATGCCCTCAGCCTTCACATGCCGCCAAGGCCCAAGCTTAGGGTTAGACGATTTCGAGAATGAACACGGTCAACATTCACCATCGCTGGTCGAAACACGCCAAGACCGCTCTCCACGAGCTCCTATCATCCATCGAATAACCTCTGCGAGAATTCAGAGTCGTTTGCGACCAGTTGCGGTCTATACAAACGAAATCTCGAATTAGACAGTCTCACGAATTTCGAGAAATTTCAAAAAGGTGCTTATGGATCTGTGCAATGCAGTCTTCATCCATCTCTCGCTCGCCTTTCACGAAGAAGAATCTCAACACATTTCTGTACCTCTACAGACATTCGTCCATTCCTACCTACCCAGAATCTCGCCGCAGACATAACAAGACCAACAACCCTGGCGAGCGCATGGATCGATCGGCTTTCTAGAAATGTGGTACGCAGTTGGTCCGAATTCTCGGTCTGAGAGCCTGGAGGTGGAGCGGACGATGGATGTGGAGACTACTGGGTTCGGACAACGGGGTCCGTCTTGAGCGGTACTAGTCTGAGGGAGTCGAGGTTGAGATTGGCTGGGGGTTGCCTAAGTGAGTGAGTGGTTGACGAGTGAAGGCAAAAGCTGATGAAATGGTTCATGTACTTGAAAAAGTCATCTCTCCGTTGACGGATTCATTTGCTTCTCTACTATTCCCACCTCTCCAGCTCATCCTAGGTAGAAGGCTGGCCAGTCAGTCCCCTTCCTCACTCGAGATACCTAATGTACACAACTGGCTGAGAGTCAGGTGTCGCCTCCGTTCTGTCGAGGCCAGCCATTTTCAATAATCCCTTCCATTGCCACCCTCACGTTTCTCGAATATAGCAAAATCTCCATCTCCCATCCGTGGCAGAGACAGCTCGCTTGAGCACTTCAAGCACACCGCAAAGCCACTGAGACGTTACTGTACTCCATCCAAAGCGCCAGTAGCTCCAATGCATCGCAGAAGTAGTCATCGTAAAAAGTCATCGCAGAGTGGTATCGTTGAATCAATCCAATTGCAGCAGCTGCTGCCATGCCGCGAAAGGCGCGACTCAGTGAAGCTCCTTGCTCAGTCCAGGAGAATGGCGCCGTCGTCTTCGACTACGTATACCGGTTCTTCGGCCTTAGCCTTCTTCTTCGCGCTCTCCGGCTCAGCATCGTCCTCGGCATCACGCTTGCGCTTGTTATTCGACGGAGCGGAGTCTGCTGAAATCGGTACTGGCAGATCGTCATCATCGTCGGCGGTTCCATTGGTCTGAGTGGCAGGTTTCGGTGGCTTCGCGGGAAGCTGAAGGTCTTCCGGTAAGAGAGCGAGATCGCTCTCGGCTTCGGAGTTGACGGCCTTCACGCTGAGCATGAGATCCACCTTCGGCTCATCCGCATCATCCTGCACCGTGATGAAACCGATCCCCTTCCCATCAATGCCAAGGTCCTTCAATGGTTTCTCGAGGTTGTCTTCAAGGTCTGGATCGTAGATGATCTTCTCGTCGACAACCATTGAGAAATCCTCATACTTCAGCTGAGCCTTGAGCAGGTCCACCAGCTGTTGCAGCGTTGGGCTGCTGCCTTCTTTGAGATGGATCTTCGCGTACACAGGTGAGCACACTGGGCAGTCCTTTCGAGGCTCCACCAGGTTCTGACTGGTGATCATGCGATCAGTGGTCTTTGAAGTCAAGAACACCATCTTGCTGCCACCCAATAATGGCCCTGCGCCATTGATTGCAGATGCTGAGTCTGATGCTTGGTTATTCGTGGCTGGCTTCGGTATTTGGGTTCGCAGAATCTTGAAGGACTCCAGCACACAGAGTGATGCGGTAAGAGCGTTGGACGTCGTAATCGCGGGAATGATGTTGCCGGCCATCTGCTTGATGTCCCACTCGGTGTTTAGAGCAATGCCGAAGACGTGTGATCGCAGATTGGCTGCAGACGCGACAAAGTCCAAGGTGTTCTTGTCATCCTTGTCGAATTCAATGACAGTCTCACTCCCTTGCAAGCGCTTGCTCAGCTGCTCAATGCTGTAACAGAACACCTTAAGGTTGTCCAACAGGCTCCATACGTTCTGATCTTGCGTCGCAAGATCGGCACCTGGCTTCTCTGGGCTCGGGTCGATGCAGACGTTCTCGAAACGAAGTGACTCTGGAGGCTTTCGGCTCTGCCACATCTCGCTCATTGACCGTAATCGCTCAATGTCATCGTGGAAGACTTTATTGAACACTTCTTTCGCAAAGTCTGCCTTGCCCATCAGCCCTCGAATCTTCTTCAATGCTTGCGCCTCCTCTTTCAGCTTCGCGACCTCTTCAGCATTGTCACCTTCTGTGACTTGCATGTCCGAAGCGTCCTCCTCGCTAGTGCCGAAGAGCTCTGGCAGCAGATACGACTTGGCCCAAACTATGCAGTGGATGGGCTGAGACGGGGTTGACCGGATGGTGCAGATCGGGAATGACTTCTGCACGGGCTTCTCATTGCAGTCGTAGCACTCTGTGACACCTTTCTTAATTGCCTGCACCTGCCCGTTGAAGCCTGTTGTTCCACTCTCGATCAGCGGCACATCGGCCGCGAGACACATGCGGTTCACGTGCCGCCGCGCGGCCAAGTTGTCAAGCGCGTTGAAGACAATATCGAAACCCTCGTAGAAC
Source organism: Pseudocercospora crystallina (assembly GCA_003666085.1). NCBI lineage: Eukaryota > Fungi > Ascomycota > Dothideomycetes > Mycosphaerellales > Mycosphaerellaceae > Pseudocercospora > Pseudocercospora crystallina. The sequence goes on from QQNG01000286.1 coordinate 35,035, forward strand.
TCTACATCGTACTGGTTGTCGAAGATGGAGGCATGATGCGCATCAATGTTGACATTAGGGTTGAATTGACTCGCAGTCTCCTTCGCGACGAAAGCTTTTGGCTTCTTGATGTGTTGTTTCCGGAAGAGAAACTGGCGGTTGAGGTTGCTGAGGTCGATGGTATCCAGGTCAATGACCACAATCTCCGCCTTCTTGCTGCTGGCTGGCTCTTCCTGACCGGATTGCTGTGCTCCTGTAGTTTGAGGTGCCTTCCACCCGCTGCCAAAACCACAGCAGACGAGGTTCTTGAGCACCTCACATCCAATGCCACCGGCGCCTACGAGTAGGATCCGGCTCTCCTTGACTTTGCGCGTGAGCGGACCGCCGAGCGACTGCGCGATGCCGCGATCTCGCCGCTGCATCGTGGGGGAGGTGTATGTTGGTGGTGGTGTCGGCGAGTCCGACGCGATGCGAAGGAGGGTGTCGGTGATGGATGATTGTTCGCGATGAAGCTGAAGTGATGCGGCAATGCGGCAAGGGAACGGTTGTTTAGCGATTCAGTCCAGTGAAGGTGAGTGATGCGCGGCGGCTGCTGTTCCGCTCACTTCACTCGGGCATCATCGACATTGCATGTGAATGAGCGATGTGCAGATAACTGAGGGATGTTGTTGGTGCAATCAGTGTCATGCGATTGTGCGGCAGTCAGCGTCTGCGTGTTGCTGCGTAAGGAGTTGAGTTGACGATCTCGTGTCGCATTTAGCTCGGCCTCAAGTCGCGCGACGAGGAAGGTGCAAGACGCGGAAGAGGCGTTGCAAGCGAAACTCAAACGGCTGCTGCCGCGACAGGGGTGCGATAAGTCAAGTCCCGATGTGAAACAGCAGGGAGACAAATCGAGAAGAAGAGAGCAAACAAGTCGGATAGTGGCGACGAACAACTCAGCGAACAAACGTTATTTCAACTATTCGTCCCTTGACTGCATGCATCAAGTAAGATGAGCGACGACGAGGCGGATCCCGAGCTCCTGGAGCTGCTTCGCCAAAGTCTTGGTATTTCCAGGGCGCCGCAAGATCAGGTCTCAAGCGATACAGGTGTGTTGCACTCTCATCCACTCAAGCACCCACTCATCCATATATCTGATACCGACGTCTTCAGAACATATACAAAACCAACCTCTTTCCCGTAGTCTCCATTGCTCCTTCTCTGACCGCTTCCTCCAGGCGTCCTCAAAGATGCCAAATACATCTACGACAATGCCATTGATGTATCGGTCGATATGTATGGCACTAAGGGAGCAGCCGCTGCGATATATCAGTCCATGACCGAGAGAGGCTATTCCACACGGACGTGGAGCGAGCATGAACTTCATCCGAAGCAAAGCGAAGGCTTCACCGAGGTCGACATTGTGAACTTCATATTCACCATGGACCTCTTGAACTTCTCGTAGGTGTAGAGCAAGTATGCTCTCAAGGTCATCTCGATGCTGACAATGCAACAGATTCTGGTCAGAGCTGCCAACCGAAGAACGCTTTCAGGTTGAGTATAGAGGCAAGCGGTTCGCAGGCTACAATAGCTTGGTTGCATCTCTTCGACGAGGCCTCGACGAAGGGTCACCTATCACCACTCCTTACTTCTGGAGGCGGCCAAGTTGCACAGATGAGTTGTTCAGCAACGTCTTCCGTAGTGCTACAGCTGCACCAATTCCCTTGCTTTCGCAACGGATGGCGGTCTTGCGAGAAGCCAGCGACGTTCTGAGCAGGGTAAGCAAATCGATCTTTGAAATACTTGAAATAATGCTCTGACCAACATCAGGTCTATCCTGGCGACGAGGACGAGGACTTGGGCGATGTTGTAGCTGGAGCGGACGATGTTACTACTAACGCAATTGACTCTAGCAACATCGCACGGATTGACACTGTTGTCAACAACAGCGATCAAGCAAATGGTGCCTTTCCCAATGACAATGCAGACCAACAAGACCAGCACGATACGCCTGCTGTGACTGCGGATGACGGATCTGCGCCACATGTTGACGGAAGCCAGCAGCCGGGTACCATCGAGCGACCAGACCATGATCTACCGGAAATTGAAGCTACTTCCGGGGAGCCAAGCGATACAGTCTCCAACGCACCACACGAACCAGAGGCAACCAACGCAGCACCGCCATCACACTCGTACGATGCGTCAAGTTCGGTGACAGATGCAACAAACGATGGAGGGGATGTGTCGCAAAGCACGAAGCCAGAACAGGCTCGCAGCATCCGCCAAGCCGACTTGCGTCCAGACCACGCAGTTGTCCGGCTCATCCAAGAAGCCGATCGTTCGGCGGGAAAATTAGTCAACCTGCTCGCAAAGCATTTCCCATGCTTCCGCGACGAGACACGATTCGATGGGAAAAGAGTCCGAATCCTCAAACGCGCGCAAATCTTCGTGGCTGACTTGTGGGCGGCCCTGAATGGCACCGGACTGGGCGAGTTCCATGACATTGATCACTTGACCATGTTCGCTGGTAAGTCAGCGGCGGCTACTCGCAGCTTCGATGTGTATATCGCTGCAGGAGCACAGCGGGGAGCAAGGCTGATATACTGGTGTGCAGATTACCGCGTGCCACAATCACTGCATTCCCTAGGGGTGCTCGTCTATAGCCCGCCACTCGATTACCATATTCGGGACCTCAAACCCCTTGAGTCAGGACATACGTGGGAGGTGCAGCTTCGGTAAGTCTGCCGCCACCCGAATCCCGATCATATAATTCTCCGGGTTCTTGCATGTTGAATTAATCGCGACATGCGATCACTGACCATTCCTGTAGCGGCTGCAGCATCTGGGCCGTGGAGCTCATTCGAAGGGAGATACTCAAGTCGCAACCAGAAGCGACGGGTATCAACGCCGTCTTGATCGATTTCTTCCTCTACGACCTCGCGAAGGAGAGGGAGTACCAAGGTGCGTGCAAATCGTATCCGTGTTCCACTGCTGCAGGAAAACGTCGTGTGGCTCCGCCCATTCGTTGATCTTCAGCTGCAGTGAAACGCACTTTGTGCAGTCGGTCTGATGCTGAAACAGGGCAACACGCGATTCCCCACCATCGAACACGGTCCGTATGGTACTAGACTAGAGATAGCTAGGGGTTGCATGAGTGGCTTGGCGGCAAAAGCTTATGCAGCTGCATGTCTTGCAGCGAGAAAGGAGCGCAGGCGATGTGATTGGCCGGTTTGGACGACACCTCCTGTGCACCAGGCACACAGAGCTGGCCACAGAGCGGTGCAGAATTGCAGTGAGGGAGTTTGTGCGTGCTGCCCCTGGTGGGAGACCTCAGCTGTTAACGTCTGTTCTGCCGGAGACCGCCGTGGGGAAAAGGCCGAATATGTGATGGATCCGAGAGGCAAGTGGGTTGTGGGCTCCCGCCGTTTGTGATGGTCTGCAAATAAGTTGACCCTTGACCACCTCGTTTGACTTCTCTTTCTCCTCCTTCACCGTCTCGTCAACACCAGACATCCTGAAGTTGGTTCGACTTCGTCCGTTCTCTGAACGTCTTGTCCTTCGTTAAGTCGCTAGTCGACAGTCACTCCTTTACCACCATCACTCTTTGACAGAGCCAGCGGACTGTGTCTGCTCACTTTTCAGCATCAGCATCTCGCCAGCAAGTGAAGAATCTGCCAGTCAGAGCCCAACGACAGTCGACCTCACTTCAGTCACTCACAATGCATTCCATCATTCCAATCACCCTCTTCGCCGCTCTGGCATCGGCCGTTCCACATGGCGCCAAGCACCTTCACCTTCACGCCGCTCGCACGCCGCGCCACGTTGCTCTGCCTCTCGCTGGACGACAGGCAGACACCAACCTGAAAGTGGACCTCTTGACCGGCCAATGCGGCGGTGATACCGGTCTTGGCTGCGCTGCTGGCTACTGCTGCTCACAGTACGGCTACTGCGGCACCACCCCTGACTACTGCGGTACCGGCTGCCAACTCGGCGAGTGCACCAACGGCAACTCCACTGGCGTCGCTCCAGCCACCGCTGTGTCCTCTGCGAACGCTCAGAATGCTAGCAGCACTTCTGCAGTCTACACGGCGGCCGGCAAGGGTCATGGCGGTCCTCCTGGGTATGGGCCTCCGGCGACTTGGTTGAGCGAGCTTCCTACCAGCGTCGCTGCTCAGCCGACCTTCTTTTCTCAGCCTCAGCAGCCGTCGACAACCCTTCAGACTTCTTATGCTCCGAGCGCGCCTGCCTACTCCTCTTACAGCGCACCAGCGTACTCTGCGCCAGCTTACTCTCCGCCGGCCTATTCTGCGCCAAGCTCGTCGGCCGCTCCATCACCAGAGACCACCGCTGCTGCTACTCCGACTCCTTACTCGGCTCCTTCTCCATCTACGACTTATGCCCCGGCATCCAGCTCCAGCGAAGCCGCCGCGCCTTCCTCCAGCGCCTCCAGCGGCAGCTCAGGATCCGGCGATGGTCTCGGTGACGTCTACAAGATGTATACTGGAAACGGCGATACCAGCGCCGGTTGGCCAGGTCAATCCGAGTGGGCCTCCTTCGACGATGCCTGGTCGAGCAACCTGAACACTATCTCTGGCTCTTGCTCCCAATTCGGAACCGACAACAACAGCGACGACGAGAGCGCGAACCTGAAGTCCGCAATCTCGAGCGTAGCTCAATCATCCGGCATCGATGAGCGATACATCCTGGCCATCGTCATGCAAGAGTCCGGTGGCTGCGTGCGCGCTCCAACAACCAACTATGGTGTTAACAACCCGGGAATCATGCAATCACATGATGGCACAGGATCTTGCAACAGCGGCCCAAGCGGCTCACCATCGAATGTACAGAACCCATGTCCCATGTCGGAGATCACTCAGATGATCAAGGATGGTGTCACAGGAACCGCAGCTGGAGATGGCCTCCAGCAGACACTGCAGCAGGCCGGCTGTGACGATGTCAGCAAGTACTACAAAGCTGCTCGCATTTACAACTCCGGCAAGGTTGACTCATCCGGTGATCTTGGGGCCGGTATTGCCACGCACTGCTATGCCGCAGACATCGCGAATCGACTCACAGGCTGGACCACCGCGACTTGTCTTTGCGATCTCGACTGAGCGGCAGCGAAGCTTGTTGCCTTGTAACATATCATGACGGTACGACATTTGGTTTTGGCAGCGAAGATGGATTTGAATCGGGGGGAAAAGAGTAGGGTTCTGCACAGCAAACTTCTTCAACTGTCAGCGCAACATGCATAGCGAGATGCTTCTTTCTTCAATGTACATACATTCAGACTTTCTCTCTGGCGGAAAATCAGAGAACGGACAGAAGCGCAATAGCGAAACCAATTTGATCTGCTCTCGGATCAGTGATATACATGCATACATCGTTCCACTTTCCATACCATACCTGTCACCCCATCTGGTCTTTCGCAAGCGGCTTACTTTCCCACCCCTCCACCACCTCCAGCCCTCCATCTCCCAAACTGGACTGTCGTCTCACTCAAATACTTCGGCAGAGGATCCGCTCCATCCGCATGGCATTCCTTAACCTCAACCCCCAACTCCGCCTTCCGACTCGCCCTCAAAACCGTAGAAAACTCATTCGAGAAACTCGCCCCATTCGCCCACATCGCGAACGCCCCGATCATGATTCCGATTAAGGTGACTCCGATTGCGATTCCGTATGCGAGCCACAGTTTTGAGGCGGAGTAGGCGTAGACGTTATGGTAAGATGGGAATGTGACATTCACCCTTTCGGGAGCGAAAGGGGAGGATGTGTTTGGGTGGAAATGGGGGGAGCTCATGAGGCTGATGGTGAGGTTTTGGAAGAGGTGTTCGATTTTGTCTTTTAGGCTGGCTTTTGAAGATTCAGGGGTCCAATCGTAAAGACTTTGGATCGTGCTATCGTTGGAGTGGAGGTAGTTTGTTGGATTGCTCCAATCGCTGGAGTTTGTGAGGAAGGCGAGTTCTTCGGTTTCTAGGAGAACTGTAGATAAGACTGAGGTTAGGGAGGCGTAGGTATCGCCGTATTTTGTTTTGTCTCCTAAGAGAACTGAGCCGACGAAGACACGGCCGAAGGCGTCGAGGATGGATTGGTATGAGAGACGTTGGAGGATTGTGCTGTCGATCGTGCAGGAGTTGTAGTCTGTGTTGAAGCCAGAGCATTTCTTTGAGGAGTTTGGGATATAGGCGGAACCGGGTACGTAGAAAGCTGCCAGCGTGTCGACCGGACGGTCGGCTTCGGGCTCGGGGAACGAGACGTTGACGGATTGTTGCCCGTTGACGTACTCGAAGCTGGTGTGGTAAGTTGTGTTGTACAGCTGACATTGTAAGATGGTTGATGAGTTGAACATGAACGACAATGAGGCGTCCATCTCTTCGGACGTGGAGTTGATAGGCGCCAGTCCTCCACATTCGCCGAGTTCCTCGTACTCAAACGTGGGAGCTGCCGCAAAGTAGATAGTTGCTACTTGAGTCGCGTTGCTTGTGCCATTCTCGCCCACAGCTGTGTAGTCCAAAGGCCCGACCGTGCCGGCGTTCATATAGAAGGGGGCTTTCGTTGGAAATGGGACATCTCGATTCTCCTTGGCATTTGAGCTAGCGCCGTAAGTGAAGGTCCCTACATTCGGAGTCCAGGAAATGTAGTTCATTGGTTGTTGGCAACCTTGAGATCTGAAAGCATGGAGCACATTCTTCAGAATCTTCGCCTCCAGCGTTGAGTTGATATTGTCGCATCTCAAGGATGGTCCGTGGAAGTCCAGTGTCCAGCTTGAGTTTGACGCGGGGGGAGTGATAGGCAGAATCGATCCCCCAGCACTCACAGCAAAAGCAATCTGCTGAGTTGGGTACGTGGGCCCGTTGTAGACCCATGTGTCGGGTGTGCCTAGATTGCCAATCACCGTCGTTCTCTGTCCAGGTGCGAGAAATTTGAGGCTGTCGAAATCTGCTCTAGGTACGTGTTGTAGGGAGGATGGTGATGGCAGTACAGGTGCTACTGCAACTGAGAGCGTTGCTGGAGTTATGACAGCCGCTATTGGAATTAACCTGTAGCCTTGATTAGCTACACAACAAGTTCCACGCACATGGTCCTTGAAGTATTTAAACCAACCAAGTGGTAAGTCCAACCAGAGCGAGGAGTGGATAGCGCCACCAGACCTGCCATCGGAACAGTGCCCATACGTTTTCAAGGATCGAATGCAAGGTATCGATGGTGGAGAGCTGGGTACGTATGCCTTTTCGAGCCACTGCGAGCCAAAAGCATTGCGTAAAGACGGACGAGAGCGCAATGACCAGGCATGCTCTGCTGAGGAAGGCTAAAGTGGTGCCGACTGCGGTGTTGATCTGCTGCGGAGAGACTTGAAGGGTTGCTATGCTGTATTGCTCTGTCCCGACAGCAGTACTGGACAGCTTCCAATTAAAAATATGATGCAGGACTGCTAGCAGTACGCCTGCGAGGAAAGATGAAAGGACGACCGTTGGAGCCAGCCAATGTATGTGATGAGAACTCTTCATTCTCGAGAGAAAGAAATGGCGACAAGGAAATGAGGACCGGAAGAAATAGTACACTTGGGACAGGCAGTATAGAACCATGTCATCTTCGCCGTCTTTTTACATTAGATATTCGAATGCTGTGCCGTACACATGTGGACAGGGCCCTGTCCTAAATGGGCGGCAGCTGTCCAAATGGAGGCCATTGAGTGGACATCCGTCTCAATGCAGTATGCTGTGAGGTCTCGTCGTCTCAAGTTGGCGCTGGTATCCATCAGGTATGCTGCCATTGGTGCTGGCCAGTCTGTAGCCGCCAAGCTGCAAATGCGGCGCGTGTGGCCAAGAAGACCATCCTCGATGCCAGTCAGCTTCTCTTGTATGCCATTGAGAGACAGTATCGAAGTAGCCGTCAATTTGCTTGATGAGGGCAATGATGCGGAGATGGATTGAGGTTGACAGGAGAGGAGAGAGGAAGTCGACGAGCAAGACCAACTGGCGGGAAAACCTCGGCAGATCCAGCCAAGACATTCTCGGTGCTGACTTCAGCAGGAACCAGCTTCGCAACAACAACATGGCATCAAATTCACCTACGCCGATGAGCGGCAGCAGCGGAATTCCGTCCTAGATTCATCGTCCTCCAGCCAAGATGAGACGAGGAGCTGTGCCATGGTAGGCCAGGCGAACGATGAAGAAGTCGATTGTCAGCATGGAAGAACGAGACTTGCCGCATCAGCAGGCTTTGTGCTTGCAAGAGCACCCTGAAATGGCGTGCGCACGGCGACACCAACTCAGCAAGGAGGCGGCCTATCAAACACACTTTGGACCTGCAGAGGATTCGGCAGCCCAGATACAGGCCCGAGTTTGATGAGAAATGCAACACCAGAAGCCTCCTGAAGATGCTCACGCGTTGTGCATGCGAAACATATCCCTCCTCCCACAGCCATGATGTGATTCCACTCGACTCTGAGCAATCTGACTCCGCTTTCCACCCGACATCCAACTTGACCTCGAGCCGCACAGAAACACTTTCAAGATGTAGTCGTCATTTGGTCGACTATCAACCTCTCAAAGAATTCCAGAGCTGTTTGCCACTCCACTCGAAAAATGGCACAGACACAATCCAGTGCGGCAGGCGATACGTCGCCCCTTCTATCATCGAATTCAAGCGTATCGACGGAGAACTACAAGTCGATAGACAGCATCGAGCGTCATGAAACAGACTACAGCAAGCCTGCACCTTCGGATGTGGAGGCAGATGTCCTCCCGGAGACGAGCGCACTTGGTCGCAACCTAACATGGCGGAGCGCATACATCCTCACGATATCGAGAGTGCTTGGATCTGGTATATTCGCAACTCCTGGTGTCATTCTAGCAACAGTCGGCTCGCCTGGCCTCTCACTCGCTCTGTGGATCGCAGGAGCGACCATAGCATACTTCGGAATGACAATATCACTCGAATACGGCTGTATGCTTCCTCGATCTGGCGGAGAGAAGGTCTATCTGGAGTTCACGTATCGAAGGCCGAAGTATTTGGTCAGTGTGTTGATTGCAACACAAGCAATTCTGCTGGGATTCACAGCGAGCAACTGCATCGTTTTCGCACAGTACACGCTGTTCGCGTTTGGCGTTGAAGGCACTGCTCTGCTCCGCAAGCTGCTTGCAGTGGGCATCTTGACAGCCATCACAGCCGTCCATGCATGTTTCATGCGCACTGGCATTCGCATACAAAATTTCCTCGGCTGGGTCAAAATCGGCCTCATCATATTCATGGTGTTGAGCGGATTGTTCGTGGTCTTGTTCCGACGCGATCCCCGTAACACCGAAGACTTGCGCGCCGACGAATCCCACGCCGCAGACTTGGAGTCGTACGAATTTGACTGGAGCTGGACGGGACTATGGGCTGGCACCATATGGTCGTGGGGTGCCATTGCTACGTCTATCTTGAAGGTCTTCTACTCCTTCGCTGGGCTTAACAATGTCAACAACGTTCTCAACGAAGTTAAGGATCCTGTAAGGACCCTCAAGTCAGTCGCTTGCACGGCACTTGCTACTGCATGTGGGATGTACCTGCTCGTGAACGTGGCTTACTTCCTGGTCGTACCACTGGATGAGGTGAAGAGCAGTGGAGAGCTCATCGCTGCTCTCTTCTTCGAGCGTGTCTTTTGCCAAGCTGTTGGGAGGAGAGTCCTACCACTCATGGTTGCCTTGAGCGCTGTAGGCAACGTCATGGTGGTTACTTTTGCCCTCGCTCGACTTAACCAAGAAATCGCGAGGACAGGACTGATACCGTTCTCCCGTCTGCTATCGTCCAATGCGCCCTTCGGCTCGCCATTTGGAGGTCTCATTGTGCACTACATCCCGTCACTACTGGTCTTGACAATTCCCAGCGGGGACGTCTACTCATTTATTTTGGAGGTTGAAGGCTACCCCGGACAGATATTTGCACTGGCAGTTGGCATTGGACTCATCTGGCTGCGCTTCAAACGACCAGACATTTACAGGCCATACAAAGCCTGGATCCCGGGCGTATTAGTGAGACTTGCAATTGCACTTGCATTGCTAGCTGCGCCATTCTTTCCGAGCCAGGCTCAGAAGGACAAGGGCGTGATCGGATCAGCTGCTTATGCCCTGGTTGGCATCGCAATGTAAGTGCACTAATACGCTCAAGATTTTGATTGGCAGGCTAACAATTCCCCTAGATTGCTTTTAGGCGTTCTCTATTGGTACGTCTTTGCCATTCTCCTACCCAGATGGCGAGGCTACAAACTAGAAGATAAGACTGAGAGTCTGGATGACGGTACGACCGTCACCAAGATTGCTCGTGTACCAATAATATGATATTCAGTCGAAGGTGCGACAGGCCCTCTGAATGAAGCCATAATAGAGATGAATAACGAAATCTGTGGCATAAAGCCGCACAATAGCGGACGCGGTTGTTTCTGTCAACCCCGATCACATCTCGTGATATTCCTGCTTCAATTTCTAATCAAGCATAGTTTGGACTGCATGTAAGAGAACTTGTACCCTGCATCGAACAAGCTGTGCAAGGATCGGCAGCACCCGCAGGGCCCTCCAACGTGGCTGCAGGATCTCCATGGGGACAGCTCCGTTGTCAGATGAAGAAACCATTGGCCACTGGCATTAACAATAGCTAGGCAACATACATCTCTTATATGGCGTGCTGCGGGGCCTCGCAATGGCTCACTAATGCCTTTCCTAGTCCGAGGCAGCTTACTCTAACCATCACCTCAAGGATACATATATCTTTGACCTCACGTCAATACATGAGATCATTCTCGAGCTTTAAACACTTATTTGGCTCGATCATTGATTGACTATCATCACAATGGCAACAGCAGCAGTTCAACAACCCGTCCAGCACTCCTTTGGCTCGGAATACCAGCCATCAGCGCCCAGCGTTGCCCCTCAAGACAAGAAGATCGAGAAGCACGATGTGCATACCACATTGAACTTCTTTAAGCCTAATGAGGACGGCTCAGCTCCTGCACCAACATACGTCAACAAGCCAGAGACATATGAGCGACCAGTCGACACTCACGCTGTCACCATCCACGACGTGACAGGCGACGAAGACAAGTACACTCTCGACAGCCATGGCTTCCAATTCTACCCCAGCGTCAGCGTCGAGAAGGACTTCCTTGACGACGAGCAGATTAAGGATCGGTATTATAAGGAGGTTGATCAGCTTTTGAAGGATGCGTATGTGAACCCCCAACTCTTCTTCCCTTCAATCCAGATCCAACATTAACAATGTCTTTGTAGCACCGGCGCATCCCGCACCTTCATCTTCGACCACACAATCCGTCGCGCCACACAAGACGCCCGCTCAAAGCCCCCCAACCCATCAGAAGAAGAATTTGAAGAGAGAAAGAAAGCCCGCGCTGGTCTCCGTGGCCCAGTTCGGCGCGTCCACATCGATCAATCCTACGCTGCAGCCCTCTCCCGCGTCCCCTTCCACCTCCCCGACGAAGCGGATAAACTCTTGAAGGGACGTGTGCAACTCATCAACGTCTGGCGTCCCATCAAAACCGTTCGTCGCGATCCCCTGACCGTCGCGCAAGCGCAGACGGTCGTGGAGGAAGATCTCCAGCCGATTGGGTTGATTTACGATAAACGACAAGGTGAAACTCTGTCGGTCAAGTATAACCCGGGTCACAAGTTCTTTTATAAACATCATCAGACTCCTGAGGAGGTGTTGTTGATTAAGTGTTTTGATAATAAGGCGGGGGTGGAGAGCGATCCTAAGTATGCGGGGAGGGCGAAGAGGGTTCCGCATTCGGCTTTTGAGGTTCCTGGGACGGAGAATGAGGAAGGACGCGAAAGTATTGAAGTGAGGTGTTTGGTGTTTCATGAGGATGATGTTGAGTAGAGAGGGGAGAACAGGGGGTTAGAGGGTTTCTAGATTGCATTATTAAGACGAATTGATGAGGCTTCTATTCGGAGGATGTTAGTTTTTGCCCTGTCTTTGCAAAAGCAGTAAGTGCTTTCTCGCAACATGACATTGTATCTCAGCGATTGCCGTTAGTCGTACCTCCACGGGCTCCATGACTACTTTCCCGGCTTCCAGTCCGCAAGGCTTGAGCGAGAATAAAGTCGCGCGTATCATTGCTTAGTTGTACTCGTGCGACGAATGATGTTCTCATATACGGTGGCCTCATATCTCCAAATGTCGAGTGCGATAGCTCCCGCAGTACGAGGTGTCCGGCAACGCAGTCAACCAAGGACGAAGGGCGCCGTGCAATATCGTAAGCACCACGTACACTATAGTGTGGCGTGGTGTGAGGACTCGGGGGGCCTTCGTACCTGAGTTCCTGTCGAAGCTCGAATGGTGCAATCGCCAGAAATTGCCTGGTACGATGATGGCACTTATTGCGAACAACTCTGCATCCCGGCGTATCAAATAGAGTTTGATACAGCTCGCTCATAGTAGTGTCAACCAGCCTTCTTACTTCTCCTGCTCCCCTCCTTCTTCTGGCCGTCTTTCTTGCCAACCTTCTCTTTGTACTCTTTCATCTGCTTGATAGCTTCCTCCTCATCCTTCTTTTCCTCTTCTTCCAATTTAGTCTTCGCCCGCTCGATCGCGCCCCTCTTCTCGGCCTCCTGCACCATCAGATCACTGTACTCCCACAGCTTCTTCTGCGCATCTTCTTCCATCACATCCTTTCTCAAGAAATCCCTCTGCTGACACTCCTTGATAAGAAGGCCACCCTCGGAGCGCGTGATCGATTCGTCCATGCTCGCGTGCAAGAATGATTGTGAGCCAGATTCGGGGGATTTGAGGACCAGAAGCCATATTGGGTATGTGAGGAGGTAGAGTAGCAATCCCAAGAGCGAGCCGCGAGATATCCAGCTTCGGGTTCCGGGTGTTCGGCAGAGGCCAGGATCTACGAGCAAGACTTTGGCATTCATGGGCATATTATCAGGCCTCTTGTAACTGGCCAAGTGTTTCTGGAAAGCCAGGGCGAATGTTGTCAAAGCCAGTTTCGAAGTCGCATACGCATTGCCCGGCGAGAACTTGGTAGGTGGACTCGCTTGTGTCTGTGCCTTCTTGCTCTTGTTGTCCTTGCTCTTTGTCTCACCAGTCTGTGTGATATGTAGCAAATCTCCGCCCATGTAGCTGCTACATGTCCCGAACAGAATCCTCACATCTCGATCCGGAGGCTGAGCTCTGAGTGCCGGGCTCAGAATGCTCAGCAAGTGAAAGTTTGCTAGATAGTTGATCTGCCATATTGGTTCAACTCCTTCTTGTGTGCTCTGTATCTTGCTGTCGCCCGCACTCAAAGTGTTGGCGCAAAGCACAATCATGTCTAATCTTCTCGGCGGCGCATTGTCAATCCATTTTGTCGCGAATGTTCGTATGCTGTGAAGCGAGGAGAGATCCACTTGCTCGGCGGTTATAAGCTGGTTGTTTGTATCATTCCGCATATCCTGGATGTAGTCGACAATGAATGGATCGCTAAGTGAATGCTGGGTGAGGAGGACGATTTGCGCGCCGCGTGTCGAGAGGGCTCGGACTGTTGCTTCGCCTACGCCAGATGTTCCGCCCTAGGAACGGTCAGCATGGACCTAGCTGTATACTAAGTCAGATCATACATACCGTCACCATCACCACTTTGCCATGCATATTCCTCTCGCTCAGATTCGTCGCGCCTTGGAAGTAGGTCTTCGCCAGCCATAACAGGAAGAGCCATGGAAGAGTCTTCAGTATCGGCCAAATCCACGGTATTGAGTCGATGCCGTCGAAGAGGGCCTGGGTGGCGATGTAGATGGCCATGTTGGGCGAGAGATGCCCGTGACGGGCGTTATGGAATGTTTCCTCGAAACTTGAGGTTGATGTCCAGGCACGATTCTAAACGCCGACATCTCCGCCATGCCTGAGGCATGAAAATCCAGCCCCCTTGCCAAAAGCCACCTCTCCCACTTGCCAACATCAACACCAATGACACCAAATACTGATCGATCAAGACTGCAATGAGACATCTCACAATTGACACGACAACTTTGAAGTAGTGAATGAACACCTGACATTACTGCTATGGTACATAACATCCACGCCTTTCCATGCAAGAAACCCGAAGGCCGCCATGTCCTTATGCAATTCATTCTGGAGGGTATCCGATCTCAATCTCGGACAACATCATATCTCAGCTCTGCGTTCTACTGGCAAGCGACCGCCGTAATAGGCTGAGGCGGCCCAACATCCAATCCTCCCTCAGCATTCGGGACCAAAGTCACAGCCCCTTGAGTCGTCTGGAATTTGCACCTGGTCATCAGATTGTCGATACCTTGAGCCGAGATCTTGGAGATCGAAAGCCCATTGTTTGTCGGATGAGAAGCGCCATCCGCTGATATTGGGACGGAGTAGGATGCTGGACCGCCGATGAAGGTGATGGTGATTCCTCCTGCTGCTCCCGCCGCTCCTGTCGTTGATCCGGAGAACTGGTCTGGGGCATTTGCTTGGCCTGGTGCGCTTATTTGACTCGGTGCGTTCATCTGGTTCGGGTCGTTCATTCGATCTGGCGCATTCTGTTGGTCTGCTGCGTGGAGCTGGCTAGGCGCATTGAGCTGATTCGATGCATGTGTCTGGTCTCCAGCATTCATCTGGTCGGTTGCAAGATTTTGATCAGTTCCAGTCACTTGGCCCTGAAAATTGGACTGGTCGGTTGTGTGCATTGTGTTTGCATCTGCTGGCGCATTCAAGTTCTTTGGAGCATTGGCGTCTGTGGGAGCATTGATGTCTGCAGGTGCGTGTGCCTGGTCTGTCTGAGCGTGCGCATTCACATTGCTTTGCTCGTTGACTTGTCCGACTTGACTCGTTCCCTGGACATCTGTCACTCCGGTCTCTGCTCTTCGAAAGCTTGTAGGAGCCGCATTGGAGGCGCTGAGCAGCGCCAACAAAGTAAGTGCGAGCGAGACGAGCATTGTTGAGGAGATGGTAGAAGGTTACTGCTTGTGATTCAAAGTGATGGAATGGCGACTGTTCGTTCGAGAAGTTGCTGATTTGAATTACTTGTGTGATGCTACTGACACTGCTGCACATGTACTGAATCCCTTTATATCTTACCTGCTCTCGAGTTCCATGCGGTGACCACGCGGTCCTCCAAGAATATCAGCCTTTCGAGCACTGACGATGATGCTGCCAATTCCGACGACTACCGGCCTCGCGGAAATGGCATACAACGGCCGAGGATGGTTATCCTATTTCTGATTCAACCTTCCTGTTCGGACCGCCTGGCAGGGTCGCACCCATACCATCTCGAAAACAAGCTCATGGCTGTGTGGTGTTGGAACAAGGGAGCGGTGGCTTGTCAAAACCTTGAGTTCCGGCAGGATGCGTGAACTACCGACGTATGATGAGCGGTTTGGCACTTCACGTTGCCGCAACACCGACTTCAGTTGGCATTGTTTTTAACCAGGAGCAAAAGTCGAACCAATGTAGAGGTTGCTTGAAGAACCCTGGAGAGCGCAACACCAACTCGCTTCCCCAGCAGACCGCAAGGCTCACGTGCGAAGGACTTCCCTGGACTACCGTATCATCCGACCTCGAAGCCTCAATCCACGCGTCTCCATCTGTTGCCAAGCAGTGTACTCTGTATCGCGAGGGCACAGATTCGGAAGAGAGCCGCAGCGCTGACACGAGAAGATTGCGTCGACAAACCGCAAAATGGAAGCATCTAGCGCAGAAGTTTCAATCTTGATCGGCGCTTTCAATGATAAGCGATCGATACGAACTCCAGACGTGCGTTTGCGGAGGTGAGACTCGATGAATCGTGCGATACCTACAGCGAGAGTCTAGTGATTTTCGGCACAATTGCACAGGTCGAGCCGCTGACTTTGTAGGTCTGCGGATCTAGATATCCGATCAATTACCATCGACAGCCTGTCTCTTCGTGCCTTTTGCGGGTGTTTCCCACGGCTCCATGTTCTACGCATCATCATCAGCACTCTGACAGCCCGCCTTCTCGAGACTACCACTCACCTTCATCCAATTCTCCATCGTCGGATTACAGATATCACCCCTCTCAAAAAGTCCCGCCTTCAGATTCGTCCTCTCCGGCTCCCCTCCATCAACAGGAATTTTTCGAATCCAAATTCCAGCTCCACATTGTTCGCAAAAGGCTCGTTCCATGGTGTTGCCACTATCGGCTTTGATGCGCCAGACCTTGGGTTCTGGGCCGGAGGATTCGATGGTTGAGGTTGGCATCATCAGGTGAGCGGAGTGGAAGGCGCCGGCCCATTTGCAACCTGATATGTGAGTTAGAGAACGAGGGGGACGGAGAAGTATGGAGGAGGGTGGTACAGTCGAGACAATGGCATAGATTCATCTCGGTGGGTTTGGGGATTGTGAAAGTGTGACGGCCGCAATTGCAGCTTCCTGTTACTTGTTGAGCCATTGTGGGAGGAAAATGCACAAGGAAATTGACAATTCAGATGTCAATAGTATTCAGTTGAAAGGTGCAAATACTCAATGGTCTTCTGGTCTTGAAGGTTTGCCATGACGTCGGTCGCTCGAGGAGAGCAGTTCCAATGACGAACGGCTCTCCAGATGCAATGGCTTCCCGCAACACAGCTATTTCGCTGCTCGACGTTGAGAGAACGAGTCTTGGTCTTGACGATTTGGGAATCGATGATAGAAGGCCTGCCTGCCATTGCATGACTTTGAACCATCAAGGTCGTTGAAGAGATGCGGGAAAACGTTTCTCCAGTCGAATCCTTCGTAGTGCTCGTTCGACTTTAACGACACTTCTTTGACTTCCGATGCAACTTGTGTATTTGCTCAACGATGCAATTGCTCAAGCAATTTGCTGATCGGAGGTAATCTGGAAAGACAATCGGCATCAGTTAGGAGACCAGTAGCGTGCGTTACATACCACTTCTCCACCAACACCACCACTCCATGCGAGTCGAGCCAAGCGGTTTCCTCACTGCCATCTCGGAAGCGCAGATAGACACCCTCCTTCAGGACACCATCCTTCAACCTGGCGCCGGCTGTCATGATACGCCGCTCCATCTCACCGAAGATCTGCGCGATGTTTGGGTTCTGAGTCGAGCGCATGAGGGACCCCTTTTGCTCTGAGATGAGATCGTTTTTGAAGGCAGTCATTACTCCTCGGAATTTAGCGTGATAGCGAATATCGCTGATGAGCTCGATGGACTGGGATGGGAGGGAGGATAGCCACTTTTCTAGATGGTGTAGCTTGGCAGGTCTGAAGGATGCCTGAGAGTAGTAGAGGCGGGTGAGTGGGTGGCGGGATGTGCGGTTGACTTGGAGCTGCCACGGAGGTCGAGAGTTGTTGTTGATCTCAACCCGTCTAGTAGGTAAGCTGGCGAGCAGGGTATACTCGAGGATGTCGTCTTGCAGCTCCTGTGGCAGGGCCCGGATGTGGTAATCGATTGTTGTGGATATTGTGGGCTGTGGCGCTCTTTGCGAGGTGCCTTCAACGTGTTGTTGAAGCGTGGTTGACTTGCGTAGAAGTCGAGTGCAAGTCAGGGTGCATGTCGAGGAAGCGTGAGGGAAATCCGACGCCAAGGCCGTCACATGCAGTGATTTATGTGCGGGATTCGGAGCTTTTGCATATGATATGCGTACTCGAGACACGTGAGATCAACCTCAAAATAGCAAGTCTGGAAGATGCAAATTATTTGACCTGATTGCAGTCATCTATAGGATACAGCTTGTGCGAGAGAGCATGATACTCTGACTTGAGTCCTATGTGTGTGCTTGTACCGCGTTGCCCACTGACCCGCAATCTGTCTCTCCATCGAACTGTCTTGGCGCTATTGATCAGAGATTCTGTTGAATAGTGCAGTTCTTAATTGACTCCTCCGCGAATTAAGGGGACAAGACAGAGGGGTGCATGCAAAGGTCGAGTCGGCCGTTGTATGCGAGCAACAATCTCTGGGGGAAAACGTCAGTATCAAGACCAGACTATCAAGCAAGCATCAGTATCTGGCCTTACTTACCAATTCAGTGCATGAATCTTTGCCCCGCTCAACGTGAACAATACCTCCTCCCGAGCTCCGTCATTCCATTCCAGGATCCGTATGAACCCGATGGCACCCTCGCTCAGTTGCGCTCCGGCTGGCTTGATGCTTTTGTGTATCTGTTTGATCCATCTATCGGAAGACTCATCGGACTCCAATCGAAGTTGGCGTAAAAGGAGGTCGCCCTTTGGCTTTGGTTTATGAATCTTGAATCTACCTTCAAAAAAGAGCACCTTGGTCAAGTATCCGACATGTTCGGCGGGCAGCGATCCGAGCCAGCTGGCGAGGATTGACCGCGAGAAACTGATGAAGTTGCTCTCGGAGTAGTATCGTTTCGCGAATCTGTTGCGAGTCGCTCTGTTAAGCTGCAGTTGCGGCGGTACGTTAAGGCGACGCTTCTCCGGCAGCTGGTACACAGGCCGCATTTTGGTGGGGCGTATGTTGTTGGAGAGAGTGTGCTCTAGAATCTCATCTTGCAACTCTTGCGGCAGCGCCTGGATGCGAGTGTCGAGCGTCGCCATTTTCTTTATGACGTGTGGCATGCGCGGTGTGCGCAAGATGTTTCTGTTTTGTTGTTGTGGGCCGAACCGGCGTTGAAACAAGCCGAAGAAACGGGAAAGGGCTCGTAACGGACGCAGGTGCGGGCTGCCGTTGCCAAGGATTTCACATGTATTAGCCACTTCGAATACGGTTTTGTCTATGTCGCAGTTCGTCGTCTCCTTCCCTCTCGACTGAAGGTCATGGATCTGAGCAGCATTTTCCTCGCAAACTGTTTTGCCCACGCCGATACCTAAATTCCTCAAGGCATCCAGGGTGCATTCATCAGCCAGGTACACGACTTTGCTCGACTCAACGCTCCTGCACAATCCCATCCAAAGTGCACACAAGATCTTCACAGCCTCCAGCAGCCCAGACAATGTCAACTACCAACTTGATGACACTGCGCTCCAACCGCCATCCTGGCGGTATCACATCCCCGTAGATTCGTTCGATCCTGTCGGCCGCCTTCTTTTCCGCAATGTACCGGCGCCATGCTTGCAAAGTCTCCGCACTCAAAAGATTTTTGTTGTAATTAAAGATGTAACCGTCATCATACACCCTGATCTCGCGGATCAAATCGATGTGCTCTCGTTGCAGGGACTTCAGCCACCTTCGCAGATCCTGCGTGTCGTCCCACGTGTCCCAGTCCATTTCGAATGTCGTTTGAGAGTAGTATAATGCTGTTAGTCTCTGACGAGAAGAGTGGTCGATTCGCAGCACTGCCGGCGGCCGATAGCAATCATTTATCCCCATCGTGTCTTTCCAAAGTGTGTCGAACAGTGCGAATTCCAAGATTCTGTCAATTAGCTCCCGCGGGAAGACCGCCATTCTCATTTCCGACATTGTCGCTTGTGTGGTGATCCTCAGCCTAGTTGTTACTTCCTGCCTCGGTCGACAGTGTTGCAGCTTCAAATGCTTCAGGAAGTTCTGCGGGATAAGTTCGTCGGGTATGTCTGGCGTGGTTGCTGGGCGAAAGAGTATACGCGCTCGCCTCAGCGTCCTGAGTCATGTACGAATATGCAAGCTGGGGAGCAGAAAGGTCCCTCACATTTCGCGAGTTTTCGAAAAAGTGGACGCCAAGCTTTTCACATGAGCACAGCTAGTAATCAAATGTCATGACCATGATTGGCTGCCATGTCGCCACTTCATCGGCTGTTATCCGGAGACAACCAGCAGCCTGGGTGCGTGAGAGTCTGAAAGCAAAAGTCGTTATTTCAACATATCTACAATTTTTGCGACACAGTACTCACTAGTTGTGTAAAGCCTGGGCCTCTTCCAAAGTCACATATCTCTTCACGGATGTTGAACACCCTCGGTAGGAGCAATTGAGGCAAGCTTTGAGGTCTTACCACGTATTGGAAGCCCCTTCATAGCAAGCTCAGTGCCGAATTCGAAAAGTGTCAGAGCCACGCAGCGCGGCGCCATAAAGTCGAGAAAAGCTCGCTCCATCTCCGCTGTGACTTCGTCACGAGACACGTGGCGTACAGTTAACATGTCGTCCGTAGTTCTCGGGAAGCGTCTCGAGCCATTTGAGCCCCCAGTGGCGGTTGAAAAATATGAAAGTGCTCCGGGAATAGTAGTACTTCGCGAGATGAGATCGAGACCAAAGATCAGCGTTGAGTTCAGTCGGAGTCCGGTACCAGCGGTCGATAAAGACAGTCCCAAAGGTCATATGGCTGATTTGAGCAAGCTCGAAAATGTAGTTCTGAAGCTGTTGTGGGAGAGCGGTAATTCGGCGCTTGAGGCCATCCATGATGTGGCTGGCTAGGTTTACTCAAAGCATCTTTTAAGGAAGTCTGAGCCAGATCTGTTGAATTGCTTTCGAGTTAACGCTCGTGGAGCTCCAAGCAGAGACCAAGCCGGAGAAGGTTAGAAGCTGGAGGTCAGTAAATGCGCTCGTGAAGGGCGCACGGCCCACATCGCCACATCACCTCTGGTAGAGCAAAGCAGCTCTCCACAGTAAACCTCCACGCATCGTTTAAAGCTGATGGATGACCCAAGCCTCGATGACCTTTCGTGACTGTTCTCCGCCATCATTTTCCCCGCTCATTCCGGAATGGAGCACCAGAAGTCTGAGGCGGCCACGCCGAACGATCTCTCTCAGCTCAAGAAAATGAAAAGCCAGTCGTAATTGTACTCGTATCAGGATTAGGAGCCCACAGATTGGTACACGGACAGGCATTGTCAGGAGGTGGAGGAGTTGTCGTAGTCGCCCTGGTCAGAATGTCAGGGGCGAAGGAAGCGCGGAATCCGTTCCGCCGAAATGCCGAGCACTCCTGCCTTCAAAACCATCAAGGACATTGCCATCAATCAGATCCACATGCTCTCTGGGTGCAAATGTACTTCGCTTGGAATCTACTGTCCTGGGGGCGTAGACATGGCTGAAGGTCTCGCAAAGTTGCCCAACGAACTGCTCTTCTACGTCCTCCAATACCTCGAGCCACACCACCTCTTCCACAACGTCCGTCTCGTCAACCGCCGCCTGAAAATCTGCGTGGAGGACGTATTCGCCAATGACATCCTGCCTCGCTTCCAGTTGGATCTCTTCGTCTACGTAGAGGCGTTGCAGACCGATATCATCAACGAGCCTAGCATGAATGTGGAGTTGAAGTTCAGGTATAGCCATATACAGCCAGGCCAAGACGAAGAGAGCCAGGGCATTGCGATATGCGAGTTGACGAAGGTCGTCCCAGAGAGTAAGAAAGAAAGAGCATTGCGAACCTGGAAGGCACTAGAGTCTTATGGAGCCGAGGGTATGGTGCTCAGAGTATGTCTTCCGGGCACGTATCTGGTGCCCTTCCGGGGCAAGGAATGGTTTGCCTTCTCGAAGAGGACAGCAAGGAGCGATAAAACGCTGCAGCTCGAATGGAAGAAGCTCGTTGTGGCATACTTAAGACAGGTCAAGGCATTTGATGATTCTAGCCTTGCGCAGAGGCCGCAGTTTCCGCTTTATTGAGGCGCTGACGACTTTGTGGATTAGGTCTTGTCGCCACGGAGCGCAGAAGATGTTGAGGAAACGGCATGGTGTGCGAGATGGTATTGCTTGTACGCCCTACATGTCAAATCCGCTGCATGTATCAGCGTTTGGTAAGATTGGCAGCGCAAGTGTCACAAATGCCGATTGGCATATATTAACATGCGCACTCCATCGACTCGGAGCTGTGCACAGCACAACAGTCGATTGCTATCTCCAGTGACAATTTCCCACGAACGCGACTGCAACATGGAGCAAGTTAGCAATCATCAAGTCATTGCGAAGGATGCAGAAATCCCAACCCCGCGTTTGTATCATCTTGCGGACCAGGAAGACCTTCGACGTAGAGCAAAAGCCTACCTTGGAAGAATTGGTGGCTCGTATCGGGACGAAGTCATCTGTGGCAGCAATGGACTCTACATCTATACTGCTTCAGGCCACAAATTTCTAGACTGGACCAGCGGACAAATGAGTTGCTTGCTAGGCCATGGACATCCTGAGATTGTACAAGTCATCGCAGACCACGCAGCATCTCTAGACCATCTCTTCAGTGGCATGGTGTCACCCCCGACCATAGCACTCGCTGAGCGCCTGTGCACCAACCTCCCACCGGGTCTTGACAAAGCTTTCTTCCTCTCAACAGGTGGCGAAAGCAACGAAGCTGCGATCAAGCTGGCCAAGACATTCACTGGCAAATTTGAGATGGTCGGGTTAGGGGCGAGCTGGCACGGCATGACGGCGCAAGCATTGGGCGTCCAGTACAAGTATGGACGCAAAGGGCATGGACCAGGCATGCCTGGGATGTTTGCGTTGCCTGCCCCAAATGCCTACCGTTCCGTGTTTCGCCATGCACATGACGGATCATACGACTGGGAGACGGAGATGATGCATGGCTGGGCGATGATAGATATGCAGTCTTGCGGCTCGCTCGCTGCTTGCATTGTCGAGTGCATTCAATCGTCTGCTGGTATACATGTGCTGCCTGAGGGGTACCTAAGAACGCTAAAGCGAGAGTGTGAGAAGAGGGGCATGCTCTTAATCGCCGACGAGGCTCAGACGGGCATCGGTCGCAGTGGAGATCTCATGGCTATCATGCACGAGCAGGTGGTGCCTGACATCGTCACGCTAAGCAAACCCTCGGCAACGGGCTGCCGCTGAGTGCGGTCGTCACCAGCACGGTGATCGACCAAGTCTGTGCTGAGAGAGGCTTCAGCATGTATACCACCCACGCCAACGACCCTCTGCCTTGTGCACTTGGCGACAAGGTACTTGAGATCGTACTCCGGGATAACCTTGTCGAAAACTCGCGCAGGATGGGTAAACTACTTCACCTAGGACTGCGGGAGCTACAGTGCAGATACGGTTGCATTGGGGATGTGCGAGGCCGTGGTCTTATGGCCGGTATAGAGATTGTTGTCGACAGGGAGACCAAAGAGGCGGCTGTGGACGTTGGACGGGCTGTGGCAGAGAAGGCCTTTAGTCTTGGACTATGGGCTAATCTGAGCAGCGACTCCTACTTCAGCGGTGCCTTGAGGATTGCTCCGCCCATTGTGTCCACTGAGAAAGAGATTCGAGAGGGTTTGCGGATCCTCGAAGAAGCCTTTGCTACAACTCCCGGCACGCAACGTTTATGAGATGGCAAGAATGTGAGACAGTCTACATGGCCAGCACTGCATCATTTCTTTGAAGAGAAAGGCAACAACTGGGCAGCGTACGACACTTTTGTCTGTGTCTGCAGAAGTCCCGCGGTCACGATCTAGGAAACCCTAGAACTCCGAGCGTCCGAGACTGTCAGCCTTGCGGAGTAAGAGCGCTTCCGATATACCTCTTTGAGATCCAGCATCCTGCATGATTCAAGGTGAAGTCCAAACAACGTACGACTTAGCATGGTGGCCCACCGATCCCGGCTCAACCGTGCGTCTGCCGGCCAAACTTTATAGTAGGCCCCATAGCCCGAGTGCCTGGATATGAGTACTGTTCTATTCATGCCATGTCTCCTTCACTCTGTATCGTACGGCTGCCTTCAGCTTCAGCAAGATGTTTTCTTGGGACCAAGAGATGGCTCCCCGATCTCGGTCTCAAGCCCCAGATGATTGGCTGCTTCAGCACGTCGTCTCCCTTACGTAACCGACAGAATCGTCCCACTTCTGCTCGTGGGATTTTCTCCCGGCCAAGGTCTTGGAAGCCACTCACCTCTTATCAGATCATCAGATCTTCATCCTTTCACAAACATCCTTCCCTGTCCAACTTTTCCACCATGGCCATTGACAACCAACAACCTCCTATCCGAGTGCTTGTTGCAGGCGGGGCATACGGCGGAGTCTCTTTCGTCGTCAACTTCTTAGATCTATGTGCCGGCAAGCCGGCAAGAGCAGATTATGAGACGAAGGAGCTTTCGGCCGAGGCCCAGAAAGGTGTCAATGTTGAGATCAACATCGTTGACGAGCGAGACGGATACTGTATGTTTCAAATCAATATGCACGTTCACATTTACTGATGCTTCACAGTCCATCTGATCGGATCACCACTTGCTTTCGCTTCCAATGAGTACGCTGGGTCTGCATGGGTGAAGTTCGACGACATTGCTGCTTTGCAACATCCCGGCGTACGGGTTACCCAAGGCACTCTAACCAATGTCGACACCGATCGCATGGTTGCTCAAGTCAAGAACAAGACCACTGGAGAAACTTCTGAGCATCAATACGACTACTTCCTTGCCGCTACTGGACTCCGAAGAGTATGGCCTGTCGTGCCACAGAGTATGACCAGGAAGCAGTACCTTCATGAGTGCGGAGAGCATATCCATTCCGTCAAAACTTCAAGCGAAGGTGTTGTTGTCATTGGAGGTGGTGCCGTGGGAATCGAAATGGCAGCTGAACTGAAGGCCGTGGAACCATCAACGAAAGTCACACTCATCCAGTCGCGAGATCGTTTGCTTTCGGCTGAGCCGTTGCCGGATGATGTCGCTGCAGCTGCCTTGGAATGCCTTCAGGAGCTAGGCGTCGAGGTCATGCTAGGCAGGGGTCGTGTTCAAGGGATTTCGACAACCGAAACCCCGGACGGCAAGCCAGTGCAGAAGTTGACTCTACAAGATGGATCCCACATTACTGCTTCGCATGTCATCAGCGCCGTCTCCAAACAAATACCTTCAACAGAATATCTTCCTCCATCAGTCCTCGACAAAGACGGCCTCGTCAAAGTCAACAACCAACTCCGCTTCCTTAATGGCGCAAAGAATCACGAGAGACATTTCGCTATTGGCGATATCGCAGCTTGGTCTGGTATCAAACGATGCGGTGCAGCGATGCATATGGGTTTCAAGACGGCGCAAAGTGTCCACAGCCAAATCATGCACGATACGAAAGGAGAGGAGCTGAATATCCAGGAATGGCCGGAAGTACCGCCGATGATTGCGTTAGCTTGCGGGAAGAAGGCTGTTGTTTACGATCCGACTGGTGGGACGAGGTATGGTGAGGAACAGATGAAGACTTTCTTTTCAGATGATTTGGGGTTTAAAGGTATGTCTGACGAGATTAACATGAGGTGTTGTGGCTAACTTTGGACAGGGTGCTGGAATCACATGAAGCTCTCTGAGGGTTGGTCATGAAGTGTCACCGACGTTGTGCGCGGCGCCTTGCATTCTGAGTCACGATAAAGCTACGATACACTTGGCAGGTTGAGCTGCCGGACTGCGACAGAGAATCGAACGACATTCAGACTACATCAAAAATCATTCTGGAGCAGCTACACTACAGATCAATGTTGCTGGCTGGACGATCAACGTCTGCTCGCCAGTGGTGCTTGTTGACCGGGTCCTTCTTGTACACATTAACTTCGAAGAACTTGTTGTGGGTGTTGCATTTGAAATTTTTGAAGCTAACAGCAGTCAGTCCGAGATCAACTGGGCGTCATCATGCCTCGACAGGACAACATACGTGTTCAACTTCTTGAAGTTGGCGTCGATCAAATCACGCTCGATAACCTCGACGAAAGGATCATCCTGACCATTCTTGGGTGCGAAGTATCGTTTGCTTTCGACTGGCCCGTAGTTGACTTGACGGACGAACTGGATCGCAAACGGTGGATCAATCTCTGCCATGCTGCCGGCTTCGACTGAACTTGCGCTGCGAGTCCAACTCATGAACTTATCGAACGTCGCTTCATGATCGATACGACGAGCTTTGTATGGCGCGAAGGCGTTGCAACAAAAAATGTCAGTCATGATGGGACACCGAGAATGACAATCAAGGACCAGAAGGTGAGGATGCTGTTCTCGCAACCTTCTGCCTCGTTGACGCCTTTATGCTACTACGTCTACTTTGTCAATGATCCTTCATTGGCCGAGACAGACTTTGAGGCCTACCATCAAGCTGGCTTCCGCATTCAGTAAGTCACTCGCATCGGTATCTACAGGGTCAAGCATGATGATGATACTTCATACACGTTCTCGCCTGCTTTGTACAGCCTCTCATTGGTGCCAGCAACTCCGCGTCTCCTCTCACGCTCCGGATCGGCAGAGACGTATCGAGCAATAGCCGACATGATAAAATTATCGTCACTCCCATGATACTGTTTGCTTTCTTTCTTCACGGTTGGCGCCCAGTGGTGCTGCCGCGTCCACTCCTTTGGTGCTCCAACTGTCTGCTTTACTGAGCTTACTTGGATCCTTGCGTTTGCGGACCGGCTGATTGATCTTTGCGCTTCTCCGAACTTTCCTCCCGGCAGGCGACCCAAATCCTTCCAGTCCCTCTCTGAGGCCCTTACATCTCAAGTAGCGACCCGCTAAGACCAGCTCAACGGGAACAGGAACAACACGATCACGGTCCGGAGTACCCGTTTGTTGATCCCAAGTGGCTCGACACACGATATGCGAGGCCTCAGCCTGAGCCTGCTGGACAGGACTTTGGAGATGCGAATTTTGATCAGCTGGAGAATGTGTCGCGTTCTCGATTGATCACCAACTATGATCTGTCTTTACCATCTGCCATCATTGGCGACGACGCGGGAGTAGGCAGCTCAAGCTCACAGACGCTTCTCCCGCATCTGGCGCAAGGCGATCCGAATCTTCCTCAGCATCCGCTGCATTGTCCACGCTGCTCGAAGCTCTTCACGAAACGCCACCTGCTCAAGCAAGTCGTCATTGACCAGATTTCTCAGATAACGCTAACTGAATCTCAGCAAGCACATCAAGTACCAGCACGACAAGCCTCACCGATGTGACCATGAAGGCTGCGAGCAGTCCTTCGGACAACTTAAAGATTTGGATCGACACTCCAGCGCTGTCCATGACAGGTCCAGGAGATTCTTCTGCCCACATACAGAGTGCAAGTACTCATTCAGCCGAGGCCAAGGTTTTGCTCGAAAAGACAACTTGATGAGACACTTGCATACTCAACATGAAGATGCGGCCCTGCCATAGTGCTCTGTAGCTGACTGCTGAAACACAAGTCGCTGTCGCGAAAGACTTGCTATTTCATACCAGGTGAGTATCTCCTTGGTCTTGCATGCCAATACGAACATTGTCTCTGACAACGCTTTCGACACTCGTACGAATCGAATGGATCTATTGACAGGGCAAGGCTTCAAAATGTTCATTCTCTTTCTGAAGCTTTTGGCTCGAGTTTGTCTTCGTTTCAGATGATGTCTTTGAACGGAAATTGAGCGCTTTGACGACCTCCCACGTTGCATTGGTTTGCCCGCATTGTTACAGAGAAGAAAGCGTTCCCCGAGCCTCACCACGAAGACATTGAGCTACCATGTCTGCCGAGCCCGTGTCAAGCCCGATGTGATCCGTCAACAAGGATGTCGCTACGTACCGGCCTGCTATGGAACCTCAAAATAGGCTTCGTGACAGCGTCCCTGGAGACTTTAAAAGAACCTTTTGCTCTTCGCTGGTGTCACGTCACAACCAACAGATCCAAAACAGTCATGCTACGTGAGATGTCTCTCGTTATGGTCGTTGGATCAGCATCGAAGTTCTTACTCTTTCTTGCTTACATTTGCATCTTATCTGCAACACTTTCATCCGCATCATCACTCAACAACGACATCTTCCACAACCAGGACCACAGCAATGCCCTCCTCGCACGCGACCAACACCACCCCCAATCGAAACCACTTCCTCAAAATCTTCAAACCTGCCTCACCACCACCACCCCAAATCATACATTCCCTAATCCCAGCCTCAACCCCACTACCCAACTACCCATCCGCTCTCAAAACACCAATTACAATTATCTACCAGCCGCCATCCTCTCCCCAACCTCTCCTGACCAAGTCTCTGCAATCATCCGCTGCGTGGCTCAAGACAAAGGGAAAACAAAGATTTCGAGCTTTGGCGGAGGCCATGGCTATGCCGCCTATGCCCTTGGCGGCGCCGATGGGTTTGTAGTAATAGACGGCAGCGGTATGAAGGGGATTGAGATTGACGAAGGGAGGAAGGAAGTGAAGGTGGGGATGGGGGTTAAGTTGGGGCCTTTGGCGAAGGAGATTGGGAGGAGGGGATTTGGATTGCCGCATGGGACGTGTCCGAGTGTGGGGGTTATGGGACATGCGATGGGAGGGGGGTGGGGGTTTTCGTCGAGGTTGTGGGGATGGATGATGGATCGGATTGTTAGGATGGTGGTTGTTGATCCCGAGGGGAGGACTAGGGAGATTGGAGAGGGGATGGGGGATCAAGATTTGTGGTGGGCGATGAGGGGGGCTGGGGCGAATAATTTTGGGGTTGTGACGAGTTTGACTTTGAAGTTGGCTGATGCTCCAAGGAGGGCAGTGAATTGGAAGTTCAATATGAAGAGTGAAGAAGATTGTGCGAAGACGTTGATGACATTTCAAGAGCTGGGACTGAAGTATCGGACGGACGATGCTTTGCCCGTAGAATTCGGAGGGCAGATGTGGATATCTGGAGATGGGTCCGATGATAGAGATGCTTGTCGTATGGCGGGTCAGTTCTTGGGGCCGATCGATGGGTATCGAAAAGTCGAGAACTTATTTAGCGACTTTTTGAGACGTCGAGGTGTAAACCCACCAGCCTTCAACGCCACCGAGTTCCCATCCTGGGTCGACGCCCTCACAGACCTCATGGGCAATCTGGACTCACCGCCGAACGCAGTGCCTTACTACGCCCAGTCTTTGGTGGACGATGGCTCACCAGGATACAGTCTGGAGACAATCCGCCCCATTCTGACAGCAACCCAGAAATCACACAACGTAAATCAACTCGATACCGGCACTTCCATCTCTTTCGACCTCAACGGCCCGATGGCCTTGACAAACGGCGAGCAACCATACGGCCCATCCTCTTTTGCCGATGCCGGTAATCGTAAAGCACTCTTCTTGAGCCAAATATACACATGGGGCTATCCAGGCTTCAATGATACTGCGGGCCAAGAAGCTGTCAATGCGGCGGTAGATGGCATCAATCAAGCTGTTCGAGACGTAAATCGAAATGAAGGTGAATGGCATGCGTATGTGAACTATCTCGACCCGAGATTGAAGGATTGGGCGAAGATGTACTATGGCGAGATACCGCTGAGAAGGTTGAAGGCCATTAAGGAGAGGGTTGATCCGAGGACAACCTTTGATCATCCTCAGGGGTTGGCTCATGCTTGAGAGCAGAGTTTGGGTGCAAATTGAAGCCTATCTTCAGCTAAGACGTGCATTGTGCAGCTTGAAGGCGATAAGATAGTCATCGTAACCGTGACCGTATGAAGACGCTGCATGAGCCGAATAGTTCAGTTTCTGTATGTTCGCTCTTCGGGTTCAGTACTTGCCATTAGAGACGCTAATCCCTCACTCTATTGAGTGCTAATATGGCGCTGTGAGATTGTTGAATGATTGTGTTTCTGAATGTGAATGTGATCGCAGTCGTCTAGTGGAGAATGTAGAGCAGCAGCCTCAGGCAAAGGGTGCACGGAGCACTTTCTCCAACACCACTCTCCCAAACTTCAGTCTGTCCTGCCCTCACCCTCGACGCCAAAACATTCAATCTCAGGCAACACCGTCCCGTATTTCCATTCTCAGTATCTCAACATCTATTGGTCATGATGGACT
The DNA here is from genome assembly GCA_003666085.1 of Pseudocercospora crystallina. NCBI lineage: Eukaryota > Fungi > Ascomycota > Dothideomycetes > Mycosphaerellales > Mycosphaerellaceae > Pseudocercospora > Pseudocercospora crystallina. The sequence continues at coordinate 64,552 of QQNG01000286.1, forward strand.
CCTCAATTGACAGCGCGACTTGAATAGAGGAAATATCCCGAACTGACTTCGCCGGCCGACTCTCGACCTCTCCATGAACGACGAAAACGATGGCGCCAAAAGCATGCTACGAGTCGATCTATCGAAGTGAAGAGCAAGGAGTCGTAGAGACAATCACAATTCTCCCTAGTATAGGCTCGACAGAGGCACAGAAGTGTCAAGAGATATCGTAGCACAGATGTTGGATTGGATCATGTACCGCACGTATATGAAGAGCCTACACTCTGCTTCCAGGCACACCCGATCGGCTTTTGGGCTATTTCGAACGCTGAATGGAGTTCTCACACTGTACGCAGCGAGAGAGCGTCTAGCGGCATGTCGCAGCACTGCGCCTCGCTGTGAAGATGGGATGTCCAATGCCATCTACCATCCAGGATGACTCAGCCACATGCCAAGCCCAATGCGATGTGAGTGAGGATGAGTCGACACTTTCGTTTGGGACATATTATCCGAGCGCGGCTGGTACTAAGAATGAACAAAGAATCTCATTTTACATCCCACAGAGCCTTTGCACTTTAGACACACTACTAGCGAACAGTTTCTTGACAGCAATATGGTCGATGCAACCTACCTCTGCAGCACTTGCGGCGTCGACTTCGATAGCAATAAAGAACGTCGAGAACATATGCGAGCAGAATGGCAGTATGTTTCATCGCACTCGAAATGTCTGTTTCGTTGACTGACTCGTCTCCAGTGTGTACAACATACGACGCAGAATGGCAGAACTTCCTCCAATCACTCAATATCTCCACGAGACTATGATTAGACCTCCTACGCCGCCAAGAATAGTTGTCGCGAACGAAGAAGCTCAAGCCCCGTTCATAGAGACCCATACGACCTCTGCATCATCTGGGACTCACAAGGAAGATCGAGACGACGATGGCGACTTCTCAGCGAACGCAGAGGAGTGCTTGTTCTGCCTTGCCGACCGCGGTACTGTTGACGAGAATCTCGAGCACATGCATCTGGCCCACGGCTTCTCAATACCCAATATGGATCATTTGGAGACGGATGTTGAGACTTTCCTCTCTTATCTGGCATTGGTCATTCAACAGTTCCACTCATGTCTGTACTGCTCCGCAGAGAAATCCTCAGCTGAAGCAGCCAGATCACATATGTTGAACAAAGGCCACTGCATGCTGGATCTGTCTGGAGACTCTGAGTTCTTGGACTTCTGGTCCAACGAAGAAGATCACGAGACTTCGGCTCCCAAGGAGCTTATGCTCGATGACTCTGAACTTCGACTTCAATTCGGAGCAATCGTTTCAAGCAGACACTCTGGCCGACCAACTTGGAAACAACCCAACCATCGTCGAGCTTTACAAGAGCAAAACTCACTCGTTCTGTCCAGCGATACAACAGACCAACAAGACACCGATACTGCGCCACCGAGATCCAACTCAAAGTCATCTAACAAGCCCGGCACGGCTCTTGCCCGCCGCGATCAAATGGGTCTCATCGGCCTCTCAGATCAGCAACAACGCTCCCTCGCAGCCGTAAATCGGAAGATGATCTCTAGCTCTCGACGAGCAGACAATGCGGCTCGTTGGCGATTAGAGAGGATGGGCAATTGGACGAAACAGAAGCATTTCAAGGTGGGTTCGATGTGTCGTTCGGGTATTTTTATCGATCCGACGATGTTCTGATGGTTCGTAGCCGGATACACCGGGGCGGAAGAATGGCTAAGAAGTTTTTGGGGAGAAAGGGGACAGATTTGGTCATCATAAGGCCTTTCGTTAGACGTAACTGTACACTATACAAAACTGCTCGCTCAATAATCTTGCATTCATACAGGACTCATGACCACATTAGATGAGCTCCGTCGCGCTTCCATCGCAAACTTCCGCCATGTATTCGTGAGGACGAGGTACTTGATACTCTCCTCCGCAGCATCGAAAACACTCGCGTCGAATCCGGGGCGTATCCTCGCTCTTGAACTTCCTAACGGTGCGATGGCGGGATGCGGTGCAAATACTGGTTTCTCGTCATCTCCATCCTCCGAATCAGGCGAGGAGATCTCAACTGTGGAGGTGACGACAGGTGTCTTCTCCTGCCAAATGCTCTCCCCACTATCTTCTCGTATCATGGCAATCCGCTTAACCTCCTGATCAACAGGCGCAACAGCACGCGGCTGGTCGCCCATATCGAGATCGAATATGTTTCCATCCTCTACTGACAACCTTTTTCGACCTTCTGGGACGGCGTGCCCAAATAACTCGTCGAGTTTTGTCCGAATCGAGAAATCGATGTTTATCGGGAATTCGGATGTACTGTTCAGCACGCAGGTTGTGTAAATGTCGACTGCCATGCGGAAGAGGAGGGCTCGAGCGACGTCGGTGACGGCTTCTTCTAGACCGGGGAGGCGAGGGGCGGATGTCCAGGCGGCGCGCCATTCTCGAACGCGCATGAGGAAGATGATGTTTTCTGCGGTGAAGTCTTTGCTTGCGGCGAAATGCAGGAGTGGCAGGGGGTTCACGGTTAAGGCTTTCTCCAGACTCGCCATTGAGAAGATCTCCTTGCTTCGTGTGGAGATCCCGTAGGAGGCTTGAGAGGAGTCCTTGCCGGATGTCAAGCTTGTGCCAGATTGTTTACTCGTGCCTTGCTTCTCTTCCCAATGGTTTAGGATGGACAGCGTGGCTCGCATCTGCCGTCGAGAGGAGTAGACCTCGTAGATGGGGAAGAATATGGTGACGATTTGCATGACGATGATGCCGGGGGCGAGCCTAGACATCGCAAGTCAGCTTGCTTACACTAGGTATAGACGGTTTGTGCGAGTAAGTACTTACCACATCGGCGGCACCCATCGTATGTTCACCGGCTTAAACTTGATGCAGAACACGGCAGCAATCCAAAGCGGCGTTCCCGGCAATCCGGAAATCACACTCAACCACGTCCCAAGCCTCCAGTAATGCGTATCATGAATATTTCGAATCTTGAACAGCGTATACAGTCCAAAGATCCACGACCAAAGTAGCTGCCAAAACGCCGAAGGAATCCAGAGAGGACTCTTTCGACATAGTGCTTGTCCTTTCGCGTGAGAGACATGTCCAAAGCTCGTCCAGTTTCCTTGGAGTTCGGGTGATGTAGCGTAGAGGATGGCGGTAATGATGAGTTGGATGAACATGCCAATGCCGATATAGACATAAGTCTTCTTAATCTGCGGCAACTCCTTCCAACGCATCCACAGACTCTTCCGTTTCCATTTCCGCTCATTCGAATCTCCAGAAAGGGAGCCAACTTCTGATATCAACTTCTGTTGTTGTTCGCTAATACTCGATAGTTGCGCCAGATTCGCCTGAAACAGCGCGATGCCAAAAGGGAGGTAGATACTCATGATCCAGAATTCTGCAGAGCAGAGGAAGTGGCCATTCGTCGTATACGCCATGACGATCTTGATGAGATACGCATGGAGGAAGCTAACGGACGTGATGGCAATTGGGACATTCCGGATACGGATTGAGGGGAGGTGGCGATTCCAGATAATCCAGGCCACGCCGATGTAGAGTATGATCGTCCATGATATGATGAAGCCGGTGTAGGCTTGACCAAGTGAGTCCCAGTTGACGAGGGAGCCCCAGTCGCGGCCCTTAGGATTGAGACCCATTGTGGTATTCGCGAGAGCTGAACGTTGAGTGGTTTGATGGAATGGCCTTGAAATCGCGCGATAGAAGCTCGGTGGCCCTCGTATGTCCTCGTTCAGGCAGACATCATTCCTGTCATCTTCCAGCGTATGGCCTCAAGAGAGTCTCCAGTATTTCGTCGTCGCCGTGCAGTCGAGCAGTGAGGTTGCGCGGATTGATGTCGCGATCAAGGCGGGGCCAGGTAGACATCTTCTCTGCCCTGTCTGCCGTCTTCTCCTGCAGAGAAGAAGCATAAGCAGGATAGCTTGCAGCTTAGGAAGATTGGGATGGCGTGTCGTCCGCCAGGCTTTTCGGTATTGAACTTGATTCGTCTGTGCGACGCCACGTGAAGATAGCGTGGCCTGGACCAAGAATCCGTAGATCCCTTCCAAATGGAACAACAAGCCGGACCGCCTGGACCTTGCAACAATCTAACGTGCATCCAGAAATAGGAAATGCGACTGATGAGATTGTGAAGAATTGATTGAATGCTGTGTTTTCTTCTTTTCGATGGTGTTTTGGATTTCGCATAACGTGATGGGGACTGCCCGCAGACGACCCGAGGCTGCCAGGCGAGCTCGAAGTCGACATTATAGAGTTTCAGAGCTCAAAGGAGAACACCGATAGTGGCTGCAGGAGGATCAATCGGAATTCCGACCTTGAACAGCCCAAGAGATGCCAGACCTCACTCCTGACGAGGCCCTGGGCGGGATGTCCTTCCACACGTCCAGCCCCACTCACATGCGCAGCTTGTGATGCTCAAGACGCGCGGAACTGCTTCTCGAGATGCAAGCAGAGACCGGCGTTGCCGATGTCGATGTCGAGTCATGGAGGTGACAGCTGTCAAGCCAAAGCCTGCGAGCAGAGTGGAGGTCAATGCTCGAATATAATGTGCTGCTAGGCAGTCCGGTCTCTCTCCTCACTGTTCGACAACTTCAATCAAACCAGGCTTATCAGTCCAGACAATTCCATTGCCCTCGCTCCCTTTCTGATAGAAGCTGACCTTCAACTTCCCTGTTCTCCTCTCTTTGCTATTGCCCTCGGCTTCCCCATCCAACGTCCTCAAATCAAAGCCTTTCTCTACCAACTTCCTCATCAAATTTCGATACAGCCAACACTCCACCCCATTCACTGGAATCACAGGCCTCGAAAATACTATCCATCGCGTGTCATACCTCACTTCCGACATCAAGTCCAGATATCTCTTCGGCAGGGCGCATAGCCATGAAACGGCGGAGTCTTCTTCCAGGCAGCGGAATGGAGTCGAACTGTAGTAGATACCGATGGCTTCGGAGAAAGTTTGACGACTCGTCTTCAGGATGCCAGGGAGTTCGTAAGTTGGTTTGATACGCGGAATGTCGTCTTCGAAGACCGCAGCATATATGACATTTCTGATTTCAGCGGGAAGAGCAAGGAAAGCGCTTGGCTTCGTGTCCACGCCCGTAAGTCTTAGGCTGTCCATATCGTTGTAAGGTAGCAGCGAGGAACGGCGTCTTGTCTTGAAAGCACGAAAGCGATCCACTTCGAGGCCAGCGACAGATGACGAGCGACGTCGTCCGGCAGTTTGTGCACCTTTGCGCTCTTTAAGTGCTTGTTCGCGTCGAGCGGCGAGCCAGTCCATGATGAACGAGTTTTAGGGCGTTTGCGGGCAGTACCTAGCCGCACTACGAGGTATAGATTGACGGTCCTGGATTTCAAAGAGACATGAAACGTGCTGGAGCACCACAAAGTGTTTGCCTAGGTCGTGGCTCGAGAAGTATGTCGTGCAAGAATTCCAGTTTCAGTTTGGTTTCGGTCACGTGAGCTTGAACGAGGTTTGGGAAACCGTGAAGCAAGGCCGTAGCAGCGCAATCACTGCATCTCATATGTTCCGCTGAGTTGACTGTACCTTACCTGCCGCCGGCGACCGACGCAACCAGATCACAGTGTCATGGCTCCTTTTGACGTCGTCTCAACAAATTCGGTCCGGTCGTATTTCGGGATTGAACGGATCTTGCGGGCGGTCAACGGTTCCTGCGTCGGAGTGCCGTTTCAGTCGTCTCAGGATGCCGCATCAGCGCATGCTACGTCCTTTGCAGCGGACAGCTTTTGACGCTCGAAAACTCTCGAGTGAACATGGTCGACATCCATGTGAAAGACCTCTCACGTGGCCTTACTTATTCAAACAATTGTCAATTCCAATACCCAAACCGAATGCCAAGCAGCGAATAGCTCACTTGACTCTGGCAGGACACCTTGTCAGGTGTTGCGAGGTCTGACACATCAGACAAACAAAGCCCTGGGCCTCGGGGTCTTGCAATGGCGCCTTTGCGCATCTGAGGCCAAAAGCTGGGCCTCTCCGCGTCGTTCGCCAGAAAATTCAGAAGGAACTCGAATCCCAGAAGAACATGGTGGACCAGTTTGCGAGGATTGGGAAACGTTCGACGCGGGCCACTCACGTACTGACGCCCAGTCCTACAGCTGCTGTACCGTTGACGCCATTGGTAGTGGGATGTTCTTCCTCGAGACCGCGAGCTACCAGGCCGCTGAAGTCGACTGCAACCTCATTTAGAATCGATGCTTGCTCCTTGACAGTTGCTATGCAAGCATTCCATAATTCCGTGCCTCGTTCAATGCTTGACATTTGGCGAACAAAGGCACCATTGAACTCGTCCACTCTTTCTTTCGCCCATCTTACCACAGCAGAGCCAGATGTAGGAGGGAAGGATTGGTTAAAGGTCCGGAAAGTGTACAACAGCAATGTGAATGTGGTAAAGGCAAGCGCATGGACGTAGGGCTCGGCGGCACCAGTGAAGGCAAGTTGACGTGTCCTGGCACGGATAGTCTCTGTCCGGGAGGAAAGGTAAGTCGTCCTCGCGAGCTCTTCGAACCCAAGTCTCAGCAGCCATGACACCTTCTCTTTCGTCGTCTCCATGCCGCTGCTCGTCTGGCCCAATTGTCTTGCAACGCTATTTGCAAGCTTACTGGCGCGTTCATTCACCTTGGCCTGAATGATCTCCTGAGCGGTCTGGTTGCCTTTGATGCCTCGCGCCATCTTACGAAGCTTCTCCACCCGGACCACCGCCTCTTCAAAGTGCTGAAGCGCAATATCGATATCCAAGCCATCGATCTGCGACTCAACCCAACGAATGCTTTGAGGTCGACCATCGGCATCCACGAGGACTGAGTTGCTTCGACTCAGCCCTCCGAGATTGCCCTTCGATTCAAAATCCTCGTTCGCAGCAGCAGCAGCTTTCTTCAATAGACGAGGATCCCGCCCAGTCAGAGACGCATAGCTATCGAATGTCTTCTCGCGCTTACTGTGCTCAGCTGCGATCTGCTTTCGTTGGTCCTCTTGCGCTTTTCGGAAGGCTACAACGAGCTGAAGCTTGTCCGTGTTGTCTGATATCGCATAGGTGAAGCTTTCATTCGCGGCTCGTACGTTGATGGCATTCGCGATTGCTTTGTTCTCCGGTGTGTTGCTGTGTCCAACACTTGTGGACCCGCGCGTAGAGATGTCGGCAAGACTGACATCGTGCAAAGGCCAGCAACGATCAGCCACTAAAGTGGTAGTTGACTGCCCTCCGCTCGGGTTGTACATGCTCATTCGGTTGTTCTTCTGCGGCGTCGCTTCAGCCGGCCTCTTCTTCTCACTCGCCACCAAAAGATGGTCATTGAGCAACACTAGCGCCACGCGCCTCTTAGGCTTCCATGTCGCGGCATTTAGCTCAACCCATCTCTGGCTCTCCATGATGATATGTCTCCCTGGCAGCGCAGGTAAATACTTCTGACTACCTTCCACCCTCTTCCACAGTGCCTGCAAGTGTGTGCTCCACATGGCCTCCAGGTTGGCAACGCTGCTCCTATTCGCGCGCTTCCGGTCGGCCAAGCTCAACGCGCTTGTCTGGTTCAGATCTGCCCCTGCCGCACTTGTCGCATGTCCCAGAGCACTTGTCAGCTCACCCATGAGAGTTCGTAGAGTCCGCATCTCGGTCTTCAGCTTGTCGGCTTCCTTGCTAATCTTGATGAACTGTGTCCGGTTCTGGTAGACATTGTGCTGTAGGTCCGAGTCTGTGTGCGCCTTGATGTTCTGTAGATCTTTCTGATATGCATGTATATCCGTCTCCGTCGCGTCTGCCAGCACGCTCTGAACATACTTCTCGGCCTGGAGGTTGGGGTCCTTCAGAGCGCGCATATCCACCTTCAGCCTGCCCTTGCCTCGCTCCTTCTCCGGGCTGGCTCTACCATCTCGTGAAGGTGGCGGTCGCGAGCTGCCGGGTGTACCTGCCCCTGTCCCTCTGGCATACTGGGCAGGCATGGCGGGCATGTCGGGTATGGGCGGCGGAGGGCCATCTTGCGGGAGTCCGCCGGTGAAGCGGGTGCTGTATCGGCGCTTGACGAGGTCGCTGGTCGCGTCGCCGAGCTTCGGTCGTTCGGATCGGTCTCGTGGTGTTGCGCCTGATGTGCCCGTGTCTGCTGAGCCTGTAGTCCAAGTGCTGTTGTTCCTGCTGATGCTGGGGTCGCGGGAGGTTGCATTGCTGGCGGAGGTCTGGGTGGTGGTGAGGCTGGTGGTGCTCTGGATGGGCCCGGAGATGATCGGACGCGTCGCCGTCGTCTTCTTACGACGCAGCGAGATGCCCTTGCTCTCCGACATTATAGTATACAGACACCAATGGGTGGTGGTGATGTTTGGTAGGGAATATGTGCTAGAGGCGCGGGAGATGACGCTGCAAGCTCCGCTCAGACCAATTGACCAAGCTCCTTCTCCCAAAATCTCGAAGTCTACTCCATCTCAAACAAAACATCAACAACACCACCCACGACTACCTATCACCTCAAATTCATTGTGAACACGGTCGCCTATCCATCACGAAACCTACTGTCCGATCACGACCTCTTCCACTACCTCAGAGCTCCTCCACGATGGCATCGACGAATCCTTCGAACGGTCCCTCTATAACGACCATCGTTCTCGCGACAGCAGGCGTCATTGCTACCGGCACGCTCGCATACGCCTTGTACTTCGACCATAAGCGGAGAAGCGATCCTGAGTTTAGGAAAACCCTCAAGAAACAGCACAAGAAAGTCAAGAAGTCAGAGGAGGAGAACGCAAAGGCCGCCGAACGATCGCAAAAACAGAAGATTCGCGCTGTTGTGGATGAAGCCAACGAGGAGGGCTTCCCACGGGACCCTGAAGAGACCGAGGCCTACTTTATGCAAGAGGTTGCGCGAGGAGAGTCGATGTGCACAGACGGCAGTGACCCAGTGGACGCCGCATTGTGTTTCTACAAGGCCCTTAAGGTCTACCCGCAACCCAGAGAACTGATCAGCATCTACGACAAGACCGTTCCAAAGGTAGAATGCATAACTTTGAAGTCCTGATCTTCAGCTAACGAGTACTTCCACAGCCAATCCTTGACATCCTCGCGGAGATGATCGCAGTTGACCCCAGCATATCCGTCACCGGCGGCTCCTCCAGCGCGGGCTCCGAAGCCAACGTCGAGTAGGCCATCGTCATCACCGCCGAGGAGATCACCACGACTGCCGCAAAAAACGAGAATGTCCGAGCCGTCATGATGGACTACGACATTCAAGCCAAGGACGTTGACCTCGAGCCTGAAGTGCGCCAGTTCGAGCAAGAAGAGCAGGAGGAAGAGGGCAAACGTGCCGAGCAAGAGCTCGATACGGGCGACCATCACCTACCGGGAGATCATGTTTCTTGAAGTGTCTTTGATAGTACCTGCTGGAACCAGGGGAGGTCTCAGGCTTTGGAAGAATGGGTGCATTAGATGGCGTAGATATGGCGGGAGCAAGCGGGCGCTGGATAGGTGTCTTGCTTGGTTGCCCTGCTACTTTGTCCCCTGGGATCTCATCTCATGACTGTATAAAATGCATTGTACATTTATTCAACGACCAGCAGCCGCGGGACAAGAGAGACCGGTAGGTAGGTGATACCAAGATGGGAGTCACGAGCAATAAAGGCGGCGCGCTACACTGATATGAGCAGCTTCATGGCAAATCCTTTCATGACGGCGGCTTGATGCACGTGCATACGAAGGCCGTTTACAGACTGTTCGCGCGTTCCTCACATTCAGCCGGTTCTGCGACACATACATTCACGTGCGTCTGTGGTCGACACATGCTACCACCGCCTTTGAGAAATACGACATCGCGAGCGAAAGGACATTGTCTAGTCAACCGATTGCATCGACACCATCTGCACACGCCAGCGAAAGGTCAGCCACAAAGGACAATAACAACATCACCGCGCTTCTTCGCCACCTCTAAACGGCAGCTGACATGGCGCCGACAATACCTCCGCAAGTATCGGAAGCCATCACTCGAGCGAAATACCACGAGAACTGCCGCAACTCGCGCCTACTGGCCCTGCCTTACGAGCTACGCACGCGCATCTACGAATACGTATTCGCCGACAGCCCAGTCACCTACATCAACGCCAATGGCAGCTTCGCCTCCTCCAACGCGGCGTTACTGGCCACGAGCCGACTCACGCGCCGAGATGCGCTCCCGATCTTCTTCAAGTCCGCCATATTCTACGCACACTTCACCGAGAACCTCGTTCGCTTCCTGGCAGCTTTGCCCCTCAGTCACCGCCGTTTGCTCAAGGAGGTTCGATGTGCTTGGAATGGGCGCTTCGATGGCCTCCCGAAGATCGTGACTCTGCATGAATACGCCTCAGAGAAGATCATTAGAGAGATTGTTCGAGTGAGACTTGGGATGGACAAGGGGGTTTTGAGGAAGATGGTGGGCGTGGAATGGGTTTAGTAGTAAAGGGACGGGAAGAGCAGATCAAAGGGAAAGGCCGTTGTGTTTTAATACAGACGACAACTTGCCCGGAAATATCGAACTCGTCGCTCCTGGACATCACAATTACAAGCAAGTAGCCATGCACTCCAGACGAGTGTATGCACGACCTCAAGCGAACATTGATCGGAGATATCCGATATCTCCATACGCAGCTACTACGACCCTTCGGGAGCTATGTACGAGCTGTGCCGCCAGCTACTCCAATGGCACCATAATGTTACAGATCAAAGCCATCAACTTTAGCTCATTCGAGCTTCCCACCGCCTATACCACCTTCCCATATTGGCGGCCTATCTGCACTCCAGCAATCTTGGCATTCCAACGAGCAAAACACATATGACCCCAACGTTCCTCTTCAATACGGAAAAGAACTAAAAACAATTGCACCAACAGTACCAAACTGGATATGGAATACGACATCATCATAATCGGCGCCGGCACATCCGGCTGCGTCCTCGCAAACCGCCTCTCAGCCAACCCGTCTCTGTCAATCCTCGTCCTCGAAGCAGGCCAAGACCGCAGCAGCGATGAAAAGATCTATACTCCTGGCCTCTCAACTTCCCTCCAAAATAATCCCGACTTCGATTGGGCATACCTCTCCGAACCCGACGCCGGGATCAATGGCCGGAGAATGCCTCATCCTAGAGGAAAGGTGGTGGGTGGGAGTAGTGCGATTAATTCATTTGCGTTGATATATCCTAGTCAAGCGGGCATGGATGCTTGGGAGGGGATGGAAAATGAGGGGTGGGGATGGGAGGGGACGAAGAGGTATTTTGGAAAGTTTCAGAAGATCGTACCTCCTTCGTGGGAAGTTGGCGAGGCGTATGATATTCATCCAAGAACGGGGCTGGATGGACCGATTGAGGCGAGTTATCCTTTGACAGTGACGCCGCTGCATAAAGCCTGGCTTGACACCTGGAGAAACTTAGGACTAGGTGGTGGGGAGGAGGTAGAGTTGGATGGGAAGGCGATCGGTGGGTTGACGAGTACATGTCATATCACCGGGGAGAGGCATGAGAGGAGTCATGCTGGGAACGCGTTTCTCGCACCCGTGATGGGCAGGGAGAATTTGAAGGTCGAGACAGGCGCCTTGGTTCAGAGGATTGTGTTCCATGAAGGCACGGGAGCTGGCGTGCCGGTTGCGAGAGGGGTGGTGTATGTGAAAGATGGGGAGAAGATCACAGCACATGCCAGGAGAGAAGTGATTCTTGCGGCTGGTGCATTCGAATCGCCTCACATACTGGAGCTATCTGGTGTCGGCGACCCTAAAGTACTGAATTCGCACGGAATCGATCTGATTCACGCAAATTCCAATGTCGGCGAGAATCTGCAAGATCACATCCGGACCGCGCTCTGGTTCGAAGCCACCGATGACGTCCCTCAGCGAGGCACCATTTCGGAGGAAGAGGCGAGAAGAATGTATGAGAAAGATCGAAGTGGACCTTGGACGAACGCATGTTTCTCATTCGCATACGTCCCTCTCGTGCCATTCATGTCGGAGACCGAGAAAGCCGATCTAGAAGCGCTGTTCCCGCAACATCTCCACGCAGACTCACAAGCCGCCACCCAGTTCATTCAGGCCCGAAATAACTTCATCCGCTCCATGACCTCCTCCCCCTCCGAAGCGACCGCGACCGCGTACCTATCCCGTCGACCTACGCCAGATGGCTCGGAAACGAATACCATTAGTCTAAACGCGATGCTCTCGCATCCTTTCTCAAGGGGCAATGTGCATTTGCAGTCTCCAGACCCTGGGATAAAGCCGAAGATCGATTTCAAGTATTACTCCCATCCTCTTGATATCGAACTCCACTCCCGACACGCGAAAGCTCTAGCATCTCTCGCTAAGGTGGAGCCTCTGGCGTCTTATATCAAGCCTGGCGGGAGAAGCTTCCCAGACAATTGGGAGAAGAACGGAGACTTAGACCTCGACACTGCGAAAGCGATTACCCGGCAGTATTCGGCCACGAACTATCATCCTTGCGGGACGTGTTCGATGTTGCCGGAGGAGATGGGGGGCGTCGTGGATTCGCGATTGAAGGTGCATGGAGTGAAGGATTTGCGGGTTGTGGATGCGAGTGTCATGCCGATCATTCCGAGAGGAAACATCTTGACTACCGTGTATGCGATTGCAGAAAAGGCGGCGGATATGATTCTAGAGGATCTTGGGTTGTCGTCCAGATGAAACGTAGATCCAGTGAAAGGCCGTCCAAGATCCGAACGGGGAATATCGTACCGTGCTTTTTGCTCCCTCTCCTAAGCAACCAAATCTCCCACCACCTCCGGCCACCCATGGCCCCAGACCAGCGCCCTATCTCCCCATCGCTGCGGATGCGGTGCCAAGAATCTGACTTTCTTCCTCGTTTCATCCACATCCGCCACGTACAGAAAACCCATAACGGCACTGTCCCTCACAGTCTGCTCGTCACTTCCTCCAGAACAGAACTTGATAGCCACAATACCACCAGTCATAGCCGCGGTAGGAGTGATCTTTTCAAACGTCTTGTTGCCGACTGCAGGCTTACTGGCGTATGGTACATCGTGATCGTTATCATCGCCGCCGAACCCGGAAGTGGATTCTTCTGCGTTGGCGACGGAAGCGGATTTCAGGCGGAAGACGTCCAGGTCGGTGAAGGCGACTGTATGTGAGTGAGGATTGAGCGACTCTCTTGTAGATCCGAAGAAGTATTGTCGGATTTGTTGTGTTCGTAGCTGCTTCATGAACGCGCTGTCTCGCTCTACAGCTCCACCCGGTTTCGTGATGCGCAAAACGGTGACTGACTCGTCCGGCGATCTGTTGGTGCCGAACCGTCTGCTCATATCGCTGGACAGTCGCTCTGAGCCCATCGTGAGGATCATGTTGATGCTGAATTCCGAGACGATGTGCGCGATCAGGTCGTAGTTACTCTTGGGATCGTTCAGAGAGCCTGCGGTGTCGATGATGAGTCCGCTGCGCTTTGCTGAGTTGCTTTCTTCTAGTCTATTCGTCACGCTCAACGCCATACGCGTCAGTACTGTCTTGAAGACATCCGGCTTCTCAGTAGGTGAGGCCAGTGGGAATGAGTAGATCAATGGTGTCCGGATCGGAGATACTGTAGGTCCAGACATCGGACCAATGCCATAGCCATTCTCCACATCCATGGCGGAGTCGACTGTGACACAAGTAAGACTGCCAGGCGGCGCCAGAAGTCCTTCCCGCGGATCGAGGTTAATCACCGTTGGCGCATCTCCCGCCCTCACCGCCCAAGCCGACAGACTTCTCACAAGACTGCTCTTCCCCACGAAGTCAGGCCCCACGACAAGCACTCTCGGCCCATCATTCGGTCCAGGCGCTCTCAATTGCGCCAGCATCCCGTGTACATTCAACCACTCCACCGCATAATCAGTCTCCTCTCCCGCATATTCGCTCTCCGCATTGCCACTAATCTCAAGTTGACATCCTTGCCACGTGAAAATCGCGCCTTTGCAGCCGGAGAAGGTATAAGATTGCTTAAGCGCGAGTTCCACTCCAAACATCTCGGCATGACCGCTTTCCAGCTTGATAGTGTATTTTTGAGAGAATGAGACCTCGAATCGCCATTCCGTTTGCGGTTGTAGTGACTCGACGCGCGGTGCTTGAGCTGTGGGCGCGCCGCCAGTGAGGGGAGTTGAAGGGCCTTGGCCGAAGCTGAGACCGGGGAGCGAGAGTCCAGGAAGTGACATCTTGAGCAGCTAGAGCGCTGGCGTAGACAATAGAGAGAGTGTTGTTGTGAAGATTATGATCGAGCCAAAGTTCGGTTGTGCAAACAAGCAAACGCGGAAGCGAGCGATCGCAACTGAGGTGCCGCAAGTTTATCCGCCAGAACTCCAGATGCGCCGTTTCCGATATAATGAGACTTTGCTGATGTCGAGGATGCCAATTCAATGTATTGTCCTTGCGGAGGCAGTCGGAGATTTAGGCTGGAGGTGTTGTCGTTTGAATGCTGACTAAGTGCTAACTTGCCCATCAAACATTGGTTGAGCCCTCACTCCACCTACTTCAATTTCACATGAGAAGCCGCAACGGATGTCTATCGTGAGTGCAGAGTTGATACATCATCGCCGTATCTACTCGAATCTGGATCCTGCCATGATCGTTTCCTCCATATCTACGCCGCCACGCTCGTGTAGGCTTCCGTCCCTCTCGTAATGTATACCTGCCCAATCAACACTACACACCCAATAACCATACTTATCGCAATAATCGGCACATTCGTCCACGCAAAATCCCTCGAACTCACGTGTATATTCTTCCTTTCCAAGATATCTCTCCATAGCAGGCCAGCCAGCGAGGCGCTAAAAGCCGTACTGAAAGCACCGTAGTTGACGCCAATCGCCATACTGTACACAGTCGCCCAGAACATCCTCTGAGATATCGCTGCTCCACTTCTCTCGTGGATCTCGACCCAAGCTTGAAGCACGCGGCAGAGGAGGATTGTTGTGCCGATGTTGGTGCCGGCGAACTTTCACGCTCAATCAGCATCCACTCAACCGCCGCCAGCTCTCATATCTCCACTTTGATCACTTACATTACAGAGCACCACACTCAAGAACGCCATCCCACCAATGGCTCCTATAACGCCTGTCCGTTCGATCCAGTGGCTCCATCCGTAGGCGAATGTTGATACCCAGCCGGTGGAGACCAGGGATTGCACAAGGACGAACATGGCTAGGGCGAAGGGGACGAGTTTGAGAGGGAGGTGTTGGAGAACGACGGTCATAGATGGGAAGGTTCGGCGGAGCCAGAGCCAGGAGTCGGCGATGATTGATTCTAGAGTTCGAGGTTGAGGGTGAGGTTTGCTGGTGTCAGTGGCCCCGGTGTTGGTGGATGGCGGTATTGGGTCCTCGTTGTCGTTGGATTTGTCGGGTGCCTTTTCAGCTGTGTCTTCACCCCGAGTGGATGTCTCAAGGGGCGGGTCCTGCTTTTCGTAGTCAATTGTCTGCTCAGCGTTCTTCATCTCGCAGACTTCTGGCTCAACCGAAGAGGCGTAGGTAGATTTCTGCAGAGCTTTCGCATCTCTCCCACTTTCTTGGTTGGCGATGCGGCGGCTCTCGTGTCGATGGATCCAGCCGCACAATACATCCCAGCAGAGCATGACCTAGATGTTGCGAGTACATCATTAGCAGCCAGCCAGTCTAGCGCATGCGAAAATTGGCTTACCACCGCAGCAGGCACTGTGATCCAGAACACTGGATGCTCGTGTCCACTTGAGCTGGAAGCATTCAGCGCCAGGATCGTAATCAGTGTCGCTGCCATCACCGCAACGCCAACCGTTGCGCTCTTCTTATCCAAGTATGGGTTGAGAATTTCCATCAATGCTATGAGCTCGCCTTCGAACTCGGGTTCACCCGTTCTTGGGATGTTCGGGTTCACAGGAGGTCGGTTTCTAAATTCCTCTTGCAGAGCGTACATCTCGATCGTCCTCGGAACAAGGCCAGTCTTTCGGAAAATGAGCCACAACAGGCAGGGAAACAGGAAGATGACGGTGAGAATCACAGGCACAATGACGTTGGCGGTGTAGACGATGAATTTGATGTTGAAGGCTCCGGCAAGTACCAGGTTGGTGGGATTCGATGATACCAGCACCGCAGAGCCGATGTTGGCCATTGCGAACTGGGAGTAGATCCAGCTGCACGACTTAGCAACGCCGACTGCTTGTACGTTGGTGTTCAGGGTCAACTTACGCCTTGGCATTGGTGATGTTCCTGGACACTTTGGTCATGTAGGCCAAGAAGGCCGTACCCGACAGAACGATGGGATCGTTGCCGACAAAGCATGCCAGGCCGAAGAAGAAAATATAAAGGTAGAAGAAGAGCCGATAGCCATGCTTTCCACCCTTTTGCAGTACCTTGAAGGCCAAGAATCGAATGAGACCTGACGCATCGATCGAAATGGCAATGTACGCCAAGCTGATGAAGAATGCCATGATGTCGAGGGGAGCGATGTGATTGGCGCCGACAGTGCCATCATGGACCTCTTGTCGCCCGATAGCAGATATGGCCAGTAGAAACAGATCCGCAGCGATCGGTGCAGTCACAAAGTCTACGGGGAAGTTGTATCGTACTAATCGAGACTGCGTCGTTGAGCTTGCGTCTGGTTGTCTCCGAGGGATGATCCGAAGGGCTCGTAATGCAGCCAGCAGCGCTTCGTGGAGGACTCTGGGAACGTAGAGTGGGATGTGAAATGGGAAAAGTACCACCAGATCTAGGTAAACAGTCAGTGCTGCCCAGTCTTTGGCGAGTTTAGAGAAGCATTGGCGCAGCCGCTTTCATGGGTCGCTGAAGGAAGTACATAGGTCGAGCTCTTGGTTCCAGAAATTTCATTGGGCATTTCCTCTGAAGAATTGCTTTCACATCTTCCGGCCGATTGAAGGCTCGCCGAGGGTACTTCATCGCATCCTCGCGCCACAAGGCTTTTAATCTCAAGCCGTACATGCGAGCTCGTACTTACTTGTCAAGACGAATACGATCAAGGTGATTATTGACCGCCAATGTCTGATGCGACTGGTGTCGAGATCCAGTTCGTCGGCCATCGCAAAGATAGGTATATGCCAAGCTAGGTAAGGCGTCTCCAAGTCATTCTATAACGTCTGGCCTGGCTCTCTTCTTTATAAACAAATCTGCCAAGTTGTTGGTTCTCACAACGGGCTCAAAGATGTTCGGCAATGTGAATGAGGCCCAACTTGGTATGAGGAGGGTTCCGTAGCAGCCCGATTTTCGAAGGGTGTCAAAGGCTGTGCGATACCAAGCCACCAGGACTGCCCAGGCATCAGATGTGGACAAGGTGATGGAGTCGTTGAAGATAGACGGCCCGCGCCAAGTCGCTCCGCGAAGCCTACCAGATCGAGAGACGATGACACGAGGCCAAGCAAGAGAGAGCAGAGGGCTTCTTAAGCTCTGTCCATATAAAAGTTTCCTCTGCCAGCCAAGAGAACCGCCGGCCTGGTTGAGCAAAACACAGATTGCTGTTGGAATCGTCCTCGTTGCTCGGGTGGGCGAATAGCAGTTGTGTCTATCGCTGTCTCCTCCCTGGCGCGCAGACCTTGGACAGCTGACTCCAAGGGAGTATATGTGATTGAGATGTCAACGCGTTTCAGAGCTTCTTCAGAGAGTATTGGCGCCACAGTATCTCCATTGGCCTAGAGTGGCGGTGGGCAATGTAGGAATAGTGCAGTCGTTCAAGAGGAGAAGAGAACATGAAGATTGATGTGTTTTGATTTCGATGACATCGCATTCGCGGCTGGCGCGCTTCCCGCCCGCTGGGCTTGGCAAGCTTGGTCTGTGCAATTCGACAACAAGTGAAAGTTCATCCCTTTCCCTCCTTCGTTTTCCTCATCATTTCCATTTTGTCGTCCATAGCATCAACAGTGTTAATGGCCATCATGAGTGTCTGCGCCCTGGGTCTTGAGATCAACTCTGGAAGGCCCAGAGCTTCGGCCAAGCCTTGGTTCTGCAGCCGAGAACTAGGGACTCTGTTTCCGCGCGAAACCTTGCAAAGAAGTACCGAATGACTTCTATATCGTCGCCGACGGCGACGAGACGTGTAAAGTCGACAAGCAATGTTGACAGCTAAACAAGCAGTACAAGGCTGACAACTCATGCCAGTGTAGATCAGTGCGCTCTCAAAACAGACTTGGCCATTAGGCTTCGTCACCAAAGCCTCATCTCCGTTTGACGCGGCATTCCATGGACGAACAGGAGTCAAGAAGTCCTCTTGCCATTTTGAGAGACACGGAAGCTTCTTCTTCGAGCGACAGCAATGACTAGGTTTAGCCCATCAGCAGTCCCAACGTCACGTCTGCGGCCAGTTGGTGACGAACGGCTCTTGGGACCTTTTCTACGCCAAGCCGTTGTGGTATGCGTTATCAACCAGAGCCGGAGCGTGGGAGGCCAACGGATACTGCCACGATGTCTGTTCCAACCCGGATAGAGCTCAAAGTCATGCTCTACCCGGGTTATAAAGGCATCTACAAGTCGTCAAGAATCTGAAGAGTAAGTGGGTCTATCTCTTTGCCCAGTTGATATTGCTTCCATTCAGACAACTGTGGCCAGAAATATGCCTCGCCGACCAGGTCGGTCTTCTCTCTTTTCCAAGTTCAGGACTTCTTTCGGCACTCGAACGGGGACTCTTCGACCTTTCCGCTTGCTGGGTCAAGATCTGAAGAATCTTGTCAGGAGGTATCCATCAGACTGGACTGTCTTCAATCAAGTCATCATCGCCAGCGCCATATTTGTCTTCTTCACCAATCTTCTCCCGGGCATAACGTTCGCAAGCGACCTTTTTGCTGAGACGGGTGAGAACTGGGGCACGATTGAGATTGTATTCAGCACAGGTACGGCTTACCATTTCAAGACGCGATGAATGAATCATCGTCTTCGCAAGGCGGCTTGGAGAAAAATGCTAATCAGAAAATATATCTAGGCCTTTGCAATGGCATCTTCTCGGTTTTCTCGCTCCAGCCACTCACGATACTAGGTGTTACTGGGCCATTCTCCGTGCTCGCTGAGAACCTCTACAATCTCTCCTCAGACTCTTTTGGCGTGCCATTCCTCCCTTTCATGGTATGTTGCGAATCTCCACTTTCATCAACTTATTGTGAAGTCGAACTGTTGGCTGACCACTCTTAGGCATGGTCATTGATACACACTTGCTGGATGTTATGGATGCTGGCCATCTTTAACGCACACGAGTGGACAATGCTCTACGTCACAGATTTCACGTGCGAGATCTTCGGTCTGTTGACCTCTTTGATCTACTTCTCCAAAGCATTCCAAGAGTTTCAACGTGGGCATAAGGAGCTGCCTCTTGACTCCTACCTTTACTCTATCATCGACGGCGTGGGCACGTTCCTGCTAGCGCTGCTGCTGTCTTCAGCCGAGAGATGGAGCGCCTTCCCACGCCGTGTCCGCACAGCACTCCGTCGGTATGGCACGCCCATCGCAGTTGTTTTCTTTGTCGGGATAGGATATGTCGGTGATGTGAAACATCTGACAAAAGGTGTGTATGCTTAGCCCCTCGCGAAATTGGTATCAGTCACAAATGTCGGCTGGACACAACCATTGCTCACGCTTCGCTCGCTTCAGGCACGCTATCTACTAGCGAAGACCGTCTAGCTCCTTCATCTCCAGACCGCACGTCCTTCTTCGTGCAATTCTGGACGCTGCCAGCAAGCTACATTGGCGTCTCGATTCTCTCCGGTGCAATCATCACGATCTTGTTCTTTTTCGATCACGAAATCAGTACCATCATCTGCACAGGCAAACGCTTCCGCACGCGCAAGCCATCTGGCTTCGCACTTGAGATCTTCCTACTCGGTGCCACGACCGCGCTC
This sequence comes from Pseudocercospora crystallina, assembly GCA_003666085.1. Taxonomy (NCBI): domain Eukaryota; kingdom Fungi; phylum Ascomycota; class Dothideomycetes; order Mycosphaerellales; family Mycosphaerellaceae; genus Pseudocercospora; species Pseudocercospora crystallina. The sequence goes on from QQNG01000286.1 coordinate 84,368, forward strand.
TGTGGAATTCTGGGCATACCTCCCGCCAACGGATTGCTGCCACAGTCGCCGCTACATTCGGAGAGCCTCCTTCACGATGCCAAAGACGAAAATGTAGAGGACATAGTCATCACGGATAAAGACGGAATCGAGCACACAGTCAGCAAACCTGTTCAGCGAGTATACGAACAGCGCTGGAGTCGCTTTCTTCATGCTGGGGCGATAATCGCCTGTATGGCACCTCCACTGCAGCGGGTGCTTGGACTGACGCCAACGAGTGTTCTTGCTGGTCTTTTCATCTTCATGGTAAAACAGAGAAGCTATAAATGGTTGTTCCGAGTCACTGATACAAAATTAGGGCTATCAAAATCTCAGCACCAACCCGATCCTACGTCGCACGTTCAACATCCTCACACCCAGATCTCAACTCCCTCCCCTCCCCTCGGGTGTCAAAAGCTACTGGTCTATACATGGCTACACAATCACGCAAATCATTGTCGCTGTCACAGCCTTTGCGGTCAGCCTTACTCCCGGCGGACCAGCCTTCCCTCTCATCGTCGTAGCTTGCGTACCACTTCGACTACTCCTCATGCCAAGAATCTGGAACCGCGAGGTCCTACGATACGTTGATAAGTGGTCTTGCAGGGAAGGATCACCAGAAGATGACGATGTTCGGGATGACGACGATGGTGGGTCCAGAGATGGAAGAGATGGGTTTCCGACTGCGCCTTTGCTGCCGAGTCTACACTTCAGTAGTCAGGAGACGGCGTATAGTCATGATATCGTGTAGAGCTGGTCTCCATGAGAAGAATGATTTAACGACTGATAGAATTGCTTAGATATCTTACGATTAAAAATGATACTGCTCATACAACGTCGTCGACAAGTGACGCTTCAGAATACGCCTCCCTCTCAACTCTTCAACCCCTTAATCGCATTCAAAAACGCCATCCCACTTGCGGTCAATGCACCACCCTTATCCGTCAGCGGCCAAACACTCCCCAATCCATTCCCATTACTCGGCCCATACCCCACAATGTCAGATTGACTGTCGAAATACTTCACCATATCCTTGATAAACCCATTGATCTGCGTCTGATTCGTACAAGGAACCCATCCATTATGCGGACTCACACAAGCAAACTCACTGACGAAGATGGGCTTGCCGTATTTGCGGTAATAGTTGACATCGGCCTGCGCGTCGGCGAGATTGTCGACATTGATATGGATACTCGTTACATCCCAGCTTCGAGTAATGCCGGCTTTGAAGGGTGTGAGGAAATCTTCGTCGTATTGTTTACACATCGAGGGGCTACCGAGGATGGTTCCTTTTTTGGCCAGTGGTGCAAGAAGAGCATTCCAATCTGCTTGTGCTTGCGCGACGCTCATTTGACTGCTATCGGGGCAAGAGCAGTCTGGTTCGTAGAAACCGAACATTAATTTTGGTGTCGTATTCAACACGGTCTGCTGGAATTGGGAGACTAGAGGGGTTACGCCGGTGCAGGGTGAGCCGGAGGCGCCCCAGAGCATGGGCACGCCTTGGACGGCGCCGATGGTAGGCGTAGTGGGCGTGTAGTCGGAGTACCAGCCGATGTAGGGGCCTAGTTGTTTGAAGGCTGCAGTGTTTTGGACTCCGACGTAGCCAGAGAGGCCGACTCGTTTTGGAACGATGGGAGTTCGGGGTGTGATCGTATGTGATTGGATCGTATGGATATCAGGTGTTGGTGCAGCTATCGCAAGTGTTGTGAACGTCGCCAGAGTGGCGTAGAGATTGAGATGCATGTCGAAAGACTCGTCGGTGATGCTCGGGGACTTGGGACTTGGGTTGATCAGTCTCGAAAGATGAGAATAATAGAAGAAGTTTTGTATCAGTCTTGTTGCAGGCCAAAACTATGATCTATCCGACTCTCCATGGCTCGTATTGTAGTCTTAAGTACCTGAACGTTCCCTGCGATCAATGCAAAGGACTCGTCTCCGGGTGAATTTCGTCAACATGGACGTCACCCAAAGAGGAGCAATACAAAGTGGCTTGAAACATATCCTAGACCATGTGGTTGTTTCAAGATCTGCAAAGATAGCTGTCAATACGTACAATCGTCGTTGGAGTTGTTGTGCGTACCAGTGGTAGCCATGAGACTAGCGCGAGATCGTGACAGCGCACGAGCCACGAGTTCACGTAATGCCCATGTGGTTGAAGTTGAGCCAGATAGGCGAATTACCTGTTACAGGAAGTGAGGAACATCCAAAAGCTTGTGTTGCTTCTGAGTGCCATCATGCATTCTCTGGAATTCTGGTAGGGCTGCAGATAGTGGCGTCTGGATATTGTCTTCCCTCGTCGATGAACAAAGCAGCGACTCGTTGGAAGATGTCATCGAAACACCTGCTATCATCAGCCAAACGACTGATCCAATGATATGAGTGGTGTACGGGCCGTGTCAATGCATGCTGTCAATCGCTAAATCAATAGATTTGGCCAGTAGAAGATATTCCTTTACTCCCAAGGATCCAACGCCAACTTAACCGCACTAACTTTCCCATCCCCCATCATATCCAACGCCTCCTGAATGCTCCCCATCCCACCCTTCACCCACTCCGTCGGTACATGCTTAATAACCCCCGAGTCCAATCCCTCCGGCACCAGCACCTTGTAAAACCATCTGTTCAGCTCTCGATGCTCTGGTCCACTGAATGCATGTCCATAAGACGCAAAGACCCGCTTTACATTCTCAGGAACAGGCTTTTCGCCTGGGATCTGAGGGATGAGAGTATTGTAAGTTCCGCCGCCGAGGCTGGAAACGTATTCGGCGAGGACCTCGGTGACGGAGGGGACGCCGATGTTGTCGAGGATTTTGTGGTATGGGCCGTTTGAGCGGATTTCTTGCAGGATTTTCTCTGAGGGTTGGCTGTGGTCGATGATGACGTCCGGCTTCAGTGAAGCAACGAGGTCATGATTCCTGGGAGACGAAGTGGTGACGACTTCGTATCCGGCAGCTTTGGCATAGGTGATCGCAAGCGTGCCACACGAGCTTGAGCCTCCGTAGATCAGTAGTTTTTGACCCTTTGGCTTCGGTTCTGTTTTCAGATCTGGTCGGCTCAGTCCCTGATACACATCAAAGACAGCCACAATGGTGGCAAGGTTGATCAGCGCTCCAGCTGCGAGGTCCAAAGACAACGTGGATGGGATCTTCGATGTGGCATGGATAGAAGCCAGGGCCTTTTGCTGGAAGGACCCAAAGCGATTGTCGTGCATCTCTTCGAGACGTCCAAAAGACACAACGCGGTCGCCCTTTTCAAACTCTTTGACATTTGGGCCGACCTGCTCGACAACGCCTCCGAATGAGAAACCCGAGATGTTTGGGTATTTGACAGGGTGCACTTCATAGCTAGAAGGATCATCAATTCCGGTCGTATCTTCATGCACAAATAATTCAGGGCCATACCGCTGCATTTTTGATTCGATGGGGCTGAAGCTGATGACCGTGATCTTGACAAGAATCTCCTCAGGACCCGGCGTAGGTGTATCGACCGGGCCGATCTCCAAGGAGGCACCTTTGGCCTTCTGCCATGCTGCTTGGTGTGTCATATTGCTTCCAATGGGTGGTCTGGCAGAGGATGATTTAGGGATGGTGCACTATACCTCTACTTTCTGTCCCTGATTCTTATATTCCAATTTGAGCCGGAGACGTTGTTTGAACTTACTCGCCGAGGCCGTTCTGGACACGCATTGACAACAAGCGGATCTCGGTGTAGCACTCAGCTCCATCAAGCTGAGTGCCCCAATGCGCGATGTCAGGTGCTTCGCGGTAGGATCTGCTGAGTAGAAGGGGTTGTTCGTGAGCATTTCCCAGTTACGATGCCCGTAGCATTTCAAAGCCGGGTCCGAATCCCTCCGGCCTCGCGCATTTCCTATGTCCGGCCATACTCGGGGACTTCCCGCTCCTTGAAAAGGTTGTGTCAGAACAGGAAGTAGCTTCTTGAGGGCACCTGATTTCAGAACCGATTCTGTATGATCGATTCGCGATGGGAGGATGGTGTGGTTGATGGAAGCACTGGGATGTAAGACGAGAGATGGAGATGGAGAGCCAAAGTGGCTTCGTGAGATTCGGCCCGATCAACGGCCGCCAAGCAGTCATGCTACCAGACATCTTCTTCTCAATGTCAAAACCTCAAAGACTTGCCTTCTCACCGCCTCGGGGCAGGTCAGGAAGAGTCTTCCAATAGTATACCAACCTCGCTGAGATGAGATTTAGAAGACCTGGAGCGCACACCCAAAGGATACAATACTCATCCTCATCTCTCCACCCCAAACTCCTCCAATATCCTCTCCGTATGTTCTCCAACATCCGGTATAGGATCCATCCTCACCTCAATCCTCTCGCCCTCCACCGCGCCCGCCGGCTTCAAAGTAGGTATCCTGCCCACTGGCGTATCAACCTCTGCCCACCTCCCCCTAGCCTTCAACTGCGGATGCTCCCAAAGACCCTTCATGTCCGTAACTCTCGCATTCGCAATACCCGCGCTCTGCAGTCTATACAGTACTTCGTCTGCGGTGAAAGCCTGAAACCGTTCCTCGATGATCGCTTTCAAATCAGCTCTCTTCTTAGAACGTTTCGCAGTCGCTGTGAATCGTTCGTCCTCCAACAGCTCCGGCTTTTCGAGGACTTGAGTGCAGAAGATTCCCCATTCTCGTTCATTCTGCATCCCCAGCATCACAATCCCACCTCCACCCGTCTTGAAAGGCCCATAGGGATAGATACTCGCGTGTTCTGCACCGCTCAGTTTCGGTGGAGGGGCGCCATTATAGGCGTAGTACATTGTGAATGACATCCATTCCGCCATGCTTTCTAACATTGACACATCGAGCCTGCAACCCTTCCCGCCATTCTTCCCGCGGGCGATAATCGCGGCGAGGATGTTGTTGAAAGCTGTTGTTCCCGCGGCGATGTCCGCTATGGATATACCAGATTTGACGATTTGTCCATCAGGCGTTCCAGTGACGCTAAGAAACCCGGATTCTGCTTGGATAAGAAGATCATACGCCTTCTTATCTTTATAAGGCCCTGTACTCCCATATCCCGAAATATCGCATACAATCAATCCAGGATGTTTCTCCTTCAACGTCTCATACCCAAGTCCCATCCGTTCAGTGGCTCCAGGAGCAAGGTTCTGAACGAGAACATCCGCTTTCGCTAGAATCTTTTTCAGAGCTGCGAGGTCTGCCGGTTTCTTTAAGTCCAGGGCCAGGGACTCTTTCGATCGATTCGTCCAGACGAAATGCGAGCACATCCCCTTGACGCGAGTGTCATGGTGGCGGTTGAAGTCTCCTTGACCGGGACGTTCGATTTTTATTACGCGCGCGCCTAGGTCTGCCAGTTGGCGGGTGCAGAAAGGGCCTGCGATTGCTTGTTCTAGAGAGACTACGAGGATGCCGGAGAGGGGGAGGTTGGAGGAACTTGAGGACGATGTTTGGCGGCGACAGCTCGTAGAGGCAAATGATCTTGTGCAGTCTATGGTTCGCAAAGGTTGTGAGAGGGCGAGGAAGCTCTGGCGAGATGGACTTATTGAGATCCACGACTTCGATACATTCCTGATGAGCGCACAGGTGGAGGTTGGTGGTACGAAGCTATTAGAAGGCATGATTGCTCATGGCCAGACTAAGGCGAACTGTTCGTGTTGAGTGCCTCAAAAGACCCAGTACGCTGTTTCATGCGAGTCTTGATGCCACTGGTATGAAGTACTGCGGAAGGTATAGATACCGCTGAGTACCTCTACCGAGAGGTGGAGTTGAGCCGACCTCGGAAGCAGCTTTGCCGAGAAACTCTGCTGTACAACATGAGTTTGCGGCGACGATGGAAATCAAGCACTGTTCTCTGCTGTCCGGTAAGACGCCTTCCATACGCTTCAAGGTATCCAGCACGTGAAGCAGCTTCAAAACTCCTTTCAAGCCCCTCCACCTTGCTCAGACGGCTTGGAACCGGCCAAATTGAGCTTTTCTAAGATTGAACAATGGTAGCGCTAGAATTAGAAGGGTATCATCTCTAGATGCTCTCGACCTCGCCGCCGCACATCTCTCTTCGTGGCCACTCAGCATTCAATCGCTTGGAGGTAGTCTGAGGGCCAAGATAACCGCTAGTCAAATCTCGAAATCAGCAAGTCCATCTGGTCTTCAATATTCTTTAAACCCTTGATCACGTTGGTGTCAGGTCCTTGTCCAGGTGTCCAAGCTGCATGTGCAAAGTCAATGAGCTTCACTCGGAACGTGAGTGGAGGGCCCTCTTCATCTTCGTCTTCTTCCTCTTCGACGCTCTTCTTCACCTCGAAGGTAGTTGGAGCACGCTCGTCCACACGAGGGGTTTTTGGAGGGTTGCCCATAAGCGTGTCAAGCGCATCCGAGTCGCCCTCGTAGACGATGAGAATGCTTGCACTGTACATTCTATGACTGGGTCAGCTTTCATCCCCTGCAGACGAGATCATGTACCACGCACCTGCTCTCCGACCTCTCCAGCGAATGTCTCGCCTTCGTGATCTCCGCCAAGATCGTCTCAAGAAGCTCTCTAGCATCGTCTTTCCTCACACCAGCACTAAGAGAGCTGAAGAAAGTGGCAAACCCATCCTTCACATTATCTTTGTTGAACTTCCTCCCATAAAACTTGTCGTAAATGTCGAAATCATTCCCGTTCCAGACCTTCATGCCCGCAATGCGGAAATTCATGCTCCCACTCGTGGTCTCGGATGCGACTTTGTCGAGTCGCTCAGCCTTCTCAGGCTTTGTTCCGTCGGCATACAGGCGAGCGCCAAGCTTCAAATCCAGGACATTCGGTCGCTTAAACCCATGTTCCAGGTTCTCCAGCACGATGGCCATCTCGGTCGCAATTTTCTGGCCATGCTTCAATTGCTGGTCCTTTTGCTCTTGACTCAGCTCCGCGGCCGGCTGTTGTGCTCCTTCGGCTGTGCCCGCCGGCTCGGAGGAAGCTGTGATATCGGGCACTGCTGCGGGCGCTCCGAGTGTCAATGTGCCCATGTATGTCGGCATCAACTCGTAGAACTTTGGATGGTTCGTGAGACTCTCTTGGTAGAATTCGACTTCGGATTGTGTGCATGGTTTGATGATTAGCTCGCCTGACTCGTCGGACAGGACTCCGTCGTGGCCGGCCGCCGCATTCTCGAAGGCCTTGAGCTTGGATTGGTCCAGCTGTTTTTGTGCTTTAGGTTCCGCCATCTCGTAGCAAGATGATTCCTACTGCACGGTATGTGGGATCCTAGAAGTGAAGGGTGTTTTGTTTTGGAGAAGAGCGGGCTTTGGGAGAAGAGGAAAGTGGCGTCGATATGGATCTTTGACTGCGGTTGCCCTGTCGGCGAAAGCTGGTCTTCACATGCCGATCAGCCTCATCCTTGGCATCGCTCTTGCCGGCAGCCGAACTGCACCATGAAACCTTGCAACAACCGTTTCTTATCTTTGCCAACGCTTCACCAGACAGAAAGAGGCTGCCTTGTGCTACTCATGGTCTTTGTTGCTACATATATACACAACTTACAGGCATTGGGTTGTCTTCGTCGGGCAGCTTGGCAGACGTGATGTCATCAACACGCAAGGCGGCGTGGAGCCGGCGCCAACAGCGATTATCGCGGCTGAGCTGTCTATGTGCCGAGCAAGTCCTAATTGCTCCTTTGGTCCTTTGTACCCTCGTTCCTGAACGAAATGCGACTTATGTACAAGTTATCCAGCGGCGATTGATGGAAATGACCGCTGCCACCATGCCTTCAAAGTAACAGTCAATTCGAAGCATGGCAGCCGACAGTGTCGGAATGCCGAGACAGTACTGCTTCACGATCGGGAGATCCAATAGACAAGCCTGCTCATTCAAGACGCAGTTCTCGAACTACTAGTCCGCGTCATTCATGAGAATACTCGCAACAGCAGCGTAAAACCCAAAAGCCGTCAAAAGCCAACTTCCATTCGAGAATCCCGTAGCAAAGTCATTCTCCATCAGAAAGCCATAAACTGACGAGACTGCAAGACTGATCAAGATTGCAAGGCCGAGCGTGGTATAGATCTTGGACTTATCGAACACCTCCTCGATCTCAAGATCAATTATTGAGCCTTCGTCGACAAGTTGATCAAGCCTTCTAGTCCAGTTCAACGTCGGTCTTGCTTCTGGCTGTGCGAGACCGGTCACGGTGCTGAACCATCTCGACTCCTTGGATGCCTTCTTCTTAATCACAAATTGGAACAGAGACTTTGCAGCATCATCGTCCTTTGGTATAATGGGATGACGTGCCACGACTCTCCAAATTCCGCCGCGGTGTCGATTCTCGTCAAATGCTTGGAATTTGATGAAGTAGACGAAGGCAATCTGCTTGTGATTCAAGACTCTCTGGAACAGCGAGACATGAGTCGATTTGATCTGTCGATATTGCTGGTGTAGCTGTCGAGCGAAGGTGACATCGTTCCAGGTCTTGGTCTTATATGTGAAGCTTCTGCTAGCGAAGCGTTCGCCGTGCCTCATAAACTAGACCTTGATCACCAGATGGAAAAAGTCGGAATCTTTCTCCAAACGGGCAGCTCGGCTCCATAGCGTATCCGTGATTGGACCTCTAAAGGAGTGTGGCGATCTGGTCAAAGCTCGGTCACGATCCTCGAAAGATACATTGCGATCATTGCGGTCAGCGTAAACCTCATCGTCAAGGGCCGAGGAGCTAGTGGAGGATGCATCGAATTCGGGGGACTCTAAGAAGCGGCCATGGTGGACTGATTGTCGATAATTTCTTGAAACTCCGCGAGCGTCTGGAGGAAGTAGGTTCTTCTGCGCATAGTACTCATCTAGCAACTCCTCGTCGTCTTCCTCAGTTGGTGTTTTCGATGGTGCCGGGGACTGTGGCTTTGGCTGACGATGCCTTCGGCGATGTCGCCTTCCGTTAGGCTCACTCGGCATGGCAGCCCGAGCGGGCTTATGATCCGGTAATGAAATGTTTCCGTATCAGTCTTTCACGTATGTCGTGAGGCCTCCCAACGTTGCATAGAATACGAGTACCGCTTGCAGACTTGATCGCGTACTGAGGTGGCAAGATTCCCAGAAAGCTGGAGAAAGCTCGTTCGCTTCTTGCAGCCTGTTCACAGAGAAGGTCTATATCCGACGCAATGCTTGGCGTACAGCTGAGCAGCTTCGGCTATGCAGTGCACCATCGCTTGCACGCGGCTAGCTTGCCCGTGTTTTTTGGATGGCATTTCGAGCTGCGGAACGTTCTACCGGCCTCCATACTGCGGCATCGGCATGCCGGTCGTATCCCGATATGCATCAAGAAGCTCAGGATACAATGTCCTGCCAACCCCGAGGTCGTCTGAATCCAGCAAGGTCGCTCTAGGACTATCCAGGCCGAAGTACTCTCCGGCTGCAACAACAGCTGCAAAGAACCCGAAGGCAGTGATCAGCCAGCTTGCAATAGAGAAGCCGGTCGAGAAGTCGTTGTTCATGGCAAAACCATATGCGAGTGCTACGCCCAAGCTGACGAGCACGGCCAACCCGAGAGCGAAGTAGATCTTCATGCTGTCGAATGTTTCTTTGACCTCGAGGTCGATGACGGCTCCCTAGGCCATGTGTCAGCGCACCGCTCGAGAATATGAAACCTTCAAACCTCGTACCTCGTCTATTAGCGCGTCAAGTCTCCGCACCCACGTGCGAGTGATCTTCTTGTCTTCCTGCCTCGCTCCAGTGATAGTACTGAACCATCTAGACTCTTTCATGGCCTTCTTCCGGAGCTGGAACATGAATGAGCTCCTGGCTCCGTCGTCGTCCTTTTCTGTGATGGGCTCTCGAGCAACCACCTTCCAGGTTCCGGAGCGGAAGCGGCCTAGACCAAGATCAGCATTCTGTACATATGGAACTGAAGGAGCCGCGCACCTTCATCGAACGCATGCCACTTCAAGAAGTACACAAACGATATGGTCTTGTAAGAAGTCATTTTTTGCATGATTCCGACCTTATTAGTTTTCATCTTTTTATATCTCTTGATAAGTTCTTTGGCAAGTTGATTGTCGTTCCACTTGTCCTTCTCGTACTACAGAAGAAAGAGTCAGCAAGGTCGTGGGACGCGACTCTCGAACCTCTTGGCGCTTACAGTAAAGCCGCGCCCTGTAAATCGCTCCCCGTGTCTGGTAAACAGGAGCTTCAAATTTAGCTTGAGCTTGTCCGGATGGTGATCGTAGGTGGCGGCACGTTCCCAAATGTCGTTCATCTTCCCATCTGGTGCTGTCCTCATATGAGGTCCCTCTCGAGCCGGACGACTCACTCTCAACGGTCTTGGATATGCAGTTGGTCGCGGATAGGGGTACGGTGTAGGATAAGTATAGTGTCCCACGTTGGGGTTGAGAAAAGCGGGCGGCCTGTACGAAGAGCCATCGGAAGATGGAGAAGGCGGTCGCGGCGGACGCCCTGGAGGTGGCCGTGGAGGAATCCCGCCAGCTCCTGTCGATTCAAAGGTGAATTCTGCCGCCTGAGGCCGCGGCGGTGGATATGAAGACGGCCAAATACTCACTCGGGGCGGAACAGTATGATACAAGTCATCGTAGAGGGACACGCCAGAGTCCTGGAATGGCGTGGGAGGTGCGCCACCGCCATAGTACTCGTCAAGCAAATCCTCCTGGTCCTGGTCGTCGATGAATTTCTGAGCAGCCTCCGGAGGCTGCGGTCGGTAATGATGCTTGTGTCTATTGGATTTTGAATGGGACTTCTCGCGAATGAGCCTCGCATGCTCCATGTGGCGATGCTGTCCTGACTTCTCCCGCGTCGGTCTGCTGTCTTCGATTTGAATATGGTGCACCGCGGGACGAGGCTTCTCTGGACTACGTTCCCGCCTCTCCAGCCGAATCTCTTCTCTAGGCGGCCGTCGGGCAGGCGTAAGTTCCTCGTACGTATCCGAGTCCTCGTCCATTGCTTCGCGTTCAGATTCTCACAGTGATATGGAAGATAGAAAATACTCGGAAAAGAGACAAGATGTCCTCAAGACCGGTGTATACACACCATCATACCTACCTATCCAAGGTATGGCCGAGGCGGCCTCCCCTAAGTGATGGTGGGCTAGAAGTGCGGCTGAGACGCGGTCGATCATGCGAGACCTCCTCAAGCGAAGATGGAGGCGTCGTGGGACCAAGACTCCATATTGGACATATGGAGCGCTTGCCATGTCGGCACATGAAAAAATCATCTAGATCAGACTGTCGGGAGAGGAGAGGTCGTAGAGAGGAAGCTAAGGCACCTGGAATCCAATGTCTGACGAGAGAGAGAGAGAACGGGAGGTCGGCGTTGAAACGTGGCGCAAGGCTTTTTGACATTGAGGCCAAAGTGCCCACGACTTTACCATGCGATGTCACCCCTACTTTCACATGCAAGCAAACATGCGTTTCTCTTCACTTCAAAGACAAAGACAAACAGCAGGCGCGTTTGACCGGTCACTTCCTGAAGACTGACCCGAGTCTTCTTGAAACATCTTCACTTGCTCTCGCAAACACCACACTTGCTTAGCTACTTGAACCACTTTGGCAGTGGCACTGACATCCAGCATTAACAAGAAAACAGCACCCCATCGACCAACATGGGCGTCCCCATTCGAGACAGTGAAGACGGCTCGAGCGAGCAGACGGCGCACGCTCCATCCTCTCAGGCTGGACACAACGCCGACAGCAACGCGACGATGGCAGACGCACCACCGCCAGTGAACATTACCACAGCCCAAATCGTCCACCGACACGATTCAGATAATGCGGAGCCGTCACGCGAGGCTGAGAAGATCGCCGGTGCCGATGCGGCTGTCGCCAAAGAGGACGTGCCTAAGCCTGCCCTCGAAGACCTACCCGCCCGGGAAACGGCCCAGGATCATTCGAAAGAGGTCGGCAAGAGCAATGAGAGCCAGGAAGCGACCGTCACCATCGAGGCGGATAAGACGGCTGCTCCAGTCGCTGATGCAGCGTCTACCTCAGAGCAAAAGGCACCTGAGGCAGCATCTTCCACCGAGAATGGAGATGCGACACCAAGCGTCTTAAATTGGGATGCTCCGTGCAATTCCGATACGCCGCACCCGGAGGCTGCAGAAATGATCAAACAAGTCGAGCACTATTTCAGCGACGAGAACCTGCACAAGGATTATCATCTTCTGGCTCGTACAGGTATCGCCGGCGATGGCTGGGTATCTCTGAACGAGATTCTTGGCTTCAAGAAGATGCGACAGTACAAGCCCAGATCCAAAGTCAAGGAGGCACTCAAGGGCAGCACGGAATTGGAGATTCACAACAACAAGTTCATTCGGCGGAGAACACCCCTAGGTATTGCCCCGATAGTGCAGCCAAAGGTCAGCGAGAAGAAGGAGCGTGACCGAAAACTGGTTGAACAGCCATGGCTGACCAAAGCGATGCTCGAGCCGACCGGTTTCGAGAAGAATGCTACTGAGGGTCCGATCACCCCGCAGGAAGCTGCTGATGATCGACATTTCTTCAACCCGGAGGAAGCCTTTCCGTACCGAGTCGAGCACGCTGCCAACCGCTTTGTCGAGAAGAAGAAAATGCACCAGAAGAGCGCCAACATCTTCTCCAAGTTTCTCAACTTTGGTGGCTTCTCGAACACACCGAACATGTTCACCGGCGGCTTGACCAAGCAGGACATGGAAGATCTCGACAGAGACCAGATTGCACAAATGAAGGCACGCTACTCCGTTGCAGAGAAGGTGATCGATGGACTCGACCCTGAGCAAGAGGGCGGTGTGAGCTGGGTCGTGGATTTTGAAGGCATGGCAAAGGCATTCTTGTCTTCAGAGTTCATGCACCGCTTCGACTGGGACGATCCAAACACGGTGAGTGACACCACTAACATCATGCGCAAGTTCTACAACTACCTGCTCCATCACGACGTTTGCCCCGAGTACCGCCAACAGATCTACAAGGCTCGCGACGTTTGCGACTTGGCCGAGGATGAGTTTCCGAAGCTCTCTAAAGTCGACAAAGGTCTACCAGGCAAGTACAACGAGGCGTGTTCCACCCTTCACGGTGGCCGTTCTGCCAAGCTCCGTCCAATCGACCCAAAGGCAGAATGGGTACACCCAGAGGACAGTGTTGGTCTTTCTGATGATAACGCCAAGCTGATTCTCAAGATTGGCCTCAGCGCCCACGGTACCGAAGCTCAGCTCGAAGAGATGTCCAAGGCACTCACGAACAACAAGGCACGCCCCGTGGTTTACGAGGAGGAGCTCGGCCTAGAAGTTGTAAGTATTGAGTTCGCTTCCGGTCTTGCAAAAGAGCTTTACAGCAAGGCGGGCTCCAACCGTACGATTCGCCCTGCTGGCAAACTACATTGCGTGTACTGGGAGATTCCTCATGCGCGACCGGTGGATCTGCCAAAAGACGTGGTAGCAGCCAGAAAATCGAGGAAGGGTAAGCAGTACACGTTCATCGTTGAGGAGGATACGCTCAAGTATTGCGTTCCGGGTATGAAGTTCGATGCGACCATCAAGCAGCTCGAGAACGGTATCGTTTGGATTGATGCGATTGACATGGTCTTCCCATCATTCTACACCTGGACGTTGAACGAGCGTGTCCGCGCTCTGAGGGAGTCAGGCCCGCCGAAGGCGTGGATGGAGCGGGCAAATCGGAAGCGGAATAAGGAGCCTGAGCCTGAGCCACAGCCACAGCCAGACATGGTTCAGGAGGATGCGGACAGCGCAGAGGATGGAGAGATTACCAATGCTGCAGATGATGGAGATACTACGAAGAGCGAACATGCCAAGGAGGCCACGCAAAGCGCAGAAGGTAAGTCTGCCATTATTCCCTTGAACGAGGTCACGACTATGGAAGCTGACGGGACTCGAAACTCAGAAGAGGCCAGTATCGCCGCAGCTGACACGACTACGGCCGATGAGACGGCCGAAAAGACTGCAGACTGAGCGTTCGCGACATCGTCTGTTTCGACATCACGAAAGATAGCCTCAAAAGGCCTCCAAGAGGAGAATAGGAAATGTTTTGGTGAGTAGAGCAACAGAAGCCACACCAGTACGGCCGTTGCTCCGTGCTGAATGTGCTGACCAGGTGCGATAGCCGAGCCGAGCCCTTAGATCCGATGCCGGAATTAGGAGGTGTTAGTAAGGGAGGGGCCTCGCTGGCGTCACCGGGGACTTTCCAATGGCTACCAGGGCTACAGAAGAGCTTACAAACAATCTATTCAACGTGAACAACACAGGCTTCAATTTTTCGCGCCCTTCTCACTGGAGCTGTACGCCCTACTAACAAGTCAAGATATAAGGACGAAGTGTAGTTCATGTCCTTTCGAATAGCATCCAAACGTATCCTGGCTACCACACCAACCCAACGAGCAGCTTCCATATCTTCGCATATCCAAGCACGAGCACCCTTCATACGAACCATGGCGTCTAAGCTCCCCAGCACGATGAAGGGTGTGATTATCCAGAAGACTGGCGGGACAGAGGTCCTGGAGTACAAGACCGACTTGCCAGTTCCTCAGCCAAAAGAAGGCCAGATCCTGGTCAAGAACGACTACATTGGCATCAATTTTATTGACACGTGAGCTGGACCGACATCTATAACTTGCGAGTGGAGGGACTGACGATACTGTGACTGTCCTAGATACTTCCGAAGCGGACTTTACCCAGCGCCTTCCTTCCCGTACACGCTTGGCCGCGAAGCCGAAGGCACCGTCGTCTCGCTTGGCAGCGGGGAGACATACGGTCTGAAAGAGGGTGACAAAGTCGTATGGATGGGCACAGATGGATACGCAGAGTACACAGCTGCTCCTGCTGAGAAGGCAGTCAAGGTCCCCTCAGACATGGACCCCAAGATCGGCGCTGCTGCGTTGCTTCAGGGACTCACTGCGCTCTCGCTCGTAAGGGAAGCATATCCAGTCAAGAAGGGCGATTGGATCCTCGTGCACGCTGCCGCAGGAGGGACGGGTCTCTGGCTCTGCCAACTACTGAAGAGCATTGGCGCCAACATAATCGGAACGGCGTCTACACCTGAGAAGGTGGAACTTGCAAAGAAAGCTGGCGCGACACATATGATCAACTACTCCAACGCCGACGTCAAGACTGAAGTCGATCGCCTCACTTCTGGAAAGGGCGTCGCAGCCGTCTTCGACGGTGTCGGAAAATCCACCTTCGATCTCTCCCTTGACTGTCTCGCTCGCAAAGGCAGCATGATCTCTTTTGGCAATGCTTCGGGTGCGGTGCCCCCGCTCACGATTGCGAAGTTGAGCCCGAAGAATGCGAAACTGATGAGGCCGACTCTTTTCGGATATGTGGTTACGAGGAAGGAGTTTAAGGGGTATGTGGATGAGCTCTTCGACTTCATTATCAAGGACAAACTTGATGTAAGGATTCATGAGGTGTACCCGTTGTCGGAGGTGGCTAGAGCACATAATGATCTTGAGGGGAGAAAGTCGACTGGCAAGTTGGTTTTAGATCCTTCGAAGTAGATGTATGGGCAGTACAGTACATAGGTCCGCTCAGTCATGTTCTTCAACGATGTACGATTGGTTTCTGCCTCAGGCGCAGCAGAGCTTGGCGCGTTCGACCTGGACCTCAGCTTCTCTCTCTTGCCGAAACATTGCAATTCCACCTCAAGTCTGCAACGCCCAACACATCGCGTCGTTCTTTACTGATGTCACCATGAAATTTTTTGTGAAATTTTTTGGAAATAGCAAAGAACGCTGCTGTCAGTAACGAGATGGCCTCTTCTGCCAGTCAGGGCGGACATCTTTGCGATTGCTGTCGGCAGCCCTTCGAAAACCCGCTCAGCTTTGTTCAGGAGGATGAAGATGACGGCAGACGGCTCTATCTTCACCATCTGTCCTTTGAATCTCTCCAGGAATCAGTCAGAAATGGCTGCCGCGCGTGCTGGAGGTTCTGGACAGGTCTGTCCGCGGACGAGCAGCAGCATCTTATGGCTGCGGAACAGGCATCGTCTACACCGGGATATGCAACAGGATGCGCAATTAGGGCGGACGACATGAACTTCTGCCTTTCGTTCTCCATAAATGTTGCATATCCATGGTCTATGCCATGGAGAGACGCGTACAATTGCAATTTCTCGCTGTATGCTGTGCACTATCCTGGAGAGGAAGGTAAAGAGAGACGAACACGAATACAGAATTGATAGGTCTTACAGGCTCATCAGACATCGATCCCATTGAGATCTCGACTTCAGCTTCATCTCAAGAGACGGGCTCGGAAGAAGCATGGAAACTAGCATTGACGTGGCTTCAGGGCTGCCAAAGCTCGCACGCACGGTGCGCGGAGTGTGACAGCGATCCATGCGCACCTACGAGATTGATTCAGATTGACCCTGAACAGTACCTCATCTATCTTATTGAAACGCGGGATAATCACAGCGAGGGTCGGTATATGACGCTCAGCCATCGTTGGGGCAATTCAAAGCCTTATGGACTGAGTAAAGACACTGAGCTCGATCTGCGGCAAGGTATTTCGACCTCTTGGATACCCGAGTCGTTTCAAGATGCGATTTGCCTGTGTCGGAAATTGTCGATCAAGTACATGTGGTTCGACTCTCTGCATTCGACAGGATAGCCGCGATGACTGGGTCAAAGAATCGGCCCAAATGCATAAAGTCTGTTCACATTCGCTGCTCAATGTTTCGGCACTGGCTGCGAACACGAACGATGCGAGCTCCTTCGTAGAACGACACACTCATCTGACTCCGGAAGTCCGACTTTCAACGTTGATACAAGAAGACGGTACTGTGGGCAATGACCTGATTCATTATCGACTCATGAGCGCCCGCGAAGAGTGGGAGCATGCGGTCAACCTTTCCCATCTAAATCGAAGATCATGGGCCCTTCAAGAACGGCTCTTGGCCCCGCGTGTACTCCACTTCGGCAAAGAGCAGCTGTATTGGGAATGCCGTGACTTCCAGGCCAATGAGATTTACCCCAGTGGGATCTCTAGTTCGATGCTAATGAGCCGATTTAAGGACCTTGATCCCATCTACGAAGATTTGCGAAGACGGCGAGACCCATTGCTCGAGGATCCTATGAAAGGAGCATACCTGATATGGTGGAGGATCGTCCAGCAGTACACCAAGTGAGACCTCACCAACCCGGATGATAAGCTGGTCGCCTTGTCTGGAGCAGCGAAGCGAATGATGGAAGCCACGGGCGATGAATACATCGGGGGAATGTGGCAAAACCACCTCGCTCATGATCTTGGTTGGTACGTTCACAAATTCTCCTCGCCATCGTCTGATCCTGTGGTCAAATCTCATCGGCCTCTAAATATCGACCTCCGACTTTCTCCTGGGCGTGTCTTGATGCACAGGTCGGTATTGTCTTTGCATATGAGTACGAGACCCTTATCGAGGTGCAAAATGTGGCCACCAAACTTGCTACCTCTGATGTGACTGGAATGGTGGAAGACGGATCTGCCACAATAAAGCGCCAGCTACACCGCCTGAGAATTATCTATGCCTCGGAGACGTCTGATTTTGATCGGACCATCGAAGTCGAAGTCGACGGCGTCAAGCTCAAGAACGACTTGAGCCAAAAAGAGGACTATGAATGGAGCTCAGAAATCGTGTTCCTGGACGACCTGTGGAGTGCCTTCGATCCGAGCCACAGGGACGACCTGTTGTGCATTCCGTTACAACGCTCTGGTCCAGGCTTGCGATGGTACTCGGCGCTCCTGCTGTGTGTGCAGAACGCCGCAGAGAGTGTCTACACCAGATTCGGCCTCATGAAGGTCAACGGCCCTGACAATATCGCTGTGTTCAATGTGCAAGCGCCATCGGCAGAGACACTGCCTTGTGTTCGATATGACGACCCACACCACACGATTCGACTCGTATAGCTCTTGTTTACTAACGACCAGCCTGGGCTTACAAAATTGCAATGATCTGATTTGGAAACTGCAGGCCATATAGCTCACTTACAGCGAAGAGTACGCATACAGGTTGGCCCAAACTCGAGTCCAATCCATGGGGCTGCCAAGAAGTGTCGTCTTAGGCCTTTGAGTTCCGGCCGTTGCGAGCTGGATGAGCTCGGAGTTCTGCAAGGATATCGTACAGCAGGGCCCTGACAACCGCCTTTTGATGATCCTGATGATTATTATATTGAAAGAGCGGCCGCATCTCCAAGGTATGACAATGCAGGGATTTTTGACAGCTTCCACGGTCAGCTTGCGTATAGCTATGCTTGAAACCAACTTCCAGATCGGTCGAAACGTCGCCATCCAGAACCGGGTGTCTACTTCATTTCGTGAATGCGTCATCAAATCGGCGAACATTTTCCTCCGCGCCATGGCCAATTCATGGAGGATGCTCGTACTTGAAGACTTAAAGCGCGGCGGAAAACCCTAATCTCACCTACCGAAAACCTGAATTCACAGCACCCGACGTTCATCCCTCCATGGTTGAGACGTGCTCAATAATCATTCTCGGCCGATAATGGCCAAGTCAAACATTTGGGCAGATGATAAGATGCTCGTCAGCCACTTCGCATGAAAGACATATGATCATGAGAATCGGTACTTTGAGTATCTCGACAGAACACTCCCTGCTTCCATCAACACGACGAGTAGAACACTTACCGGCACCGAGAAAGGAGGCAGCTCATCGGCGTGAATCAAGATGGCACAAGTTCATACCCAGGTGCTTTGCAAGCACCTCCAGGCTTTGCCCCAAGAGATACATGACATGATCTTTGAAGCCACTTTTGCGATACTGCCGGCCTTTCGCATGATCACAAAGTCGGAAAAAGCCACGACTATCAGACATCAACCTCCAAACCTCATGGCTGTCAATCGGGCAACGCGAGCGAAAGTCGCTCGGCAGTACTACAGTCAGTCAATCTTCGTCTTCGCCCAGCCATACGACTGTTATGATTGGGCACGATCAATCTCGCCGGAGTATGTCAAGTTGTTGAAGGACGTGAGGTATTTGGTGCCGGCTCGAGAGTACCAGATGGGAATGTCGGATGTCGTGAAGCTGTTCTGGAAGAATGTCTTGACTGCTAGGGTGGATGCGCATGTTGCGGGGGTGTTGAGGATACAGACGAGGGAGGAGGTGAGTTGAGTGAAGATGGGAGAGGAGTGTATGAATGCTGACTAGCTTTGACAGCTTGAGGGGGAGTCAGAAGGCTGCTTGATGCTGAATGAGTGGGAAGCCTAAGGTTGAGTTTGGGAGCTTGCGGGAGCTTCGCACACAAGCCTTTTCCGTATGAGGAAAGCTGGAGCCTTCTCCCATTCCGTACAGCAGCCTACTCACTTCATTCTGCACACGCTATACCGCTGACCCTTTAATTTCCCTACAATAACACCCGAATCAGCCATGGACAACACCAACAGCCTCCGACGCGGCCTCGAATCTCTACCACAAGAACTCTACGACATGATCTTCAACGACATCTTCACCGCGCCTCCTCTAGCATATCAGTCCGTCAACGGCGAGGGGCCCAAAGTCCCTCAACTCATGCACATCAACCGAGCAACTAGGGTTCGGTACGCTGCGAGCTACTACAGTAACTCAATCTTCGTGGTCGATGCTGAATTGGGACGGTCATGGGTTCAGACCTGGCTCTTCGCTGTTCCTGGCGACTTCCATCCCATGATACGCGAAATTCGTGTTGTGAAGCAGCTTAGCGTTGCGGCTGAGCGGGGTCATGAGAGATTTCAGGATTCGCTTGCTGCGGTTTTGATGAACGCACTGAGGGTTTTTGGGATGAAGACGAGGTTGAAGGCGATTACGAGGGATAAGGTATGTGGATTTTAAGGGTGAGGTTTTGCTGGAGCTGATGTCGAATGTAGCTGGGTGAAGAGATTGGTGATGCCACAATCATGGGGGAGTGGGAGGTTTGAAGCGGAGTGGAGTTGTGGAGAGACAATCTACGATCTAGATCGAGCTCGCTCTTGTACAAGGCTCCGTACTTGAGGGTGTCACGAGCTTTAAGCATGATAAATTTTGTGGCTAAGATTGAGCATCGCCAAGCCTTGCATATGAACATCGGCCCGAACCTTCCACAACGTTCCGCGCATCGCTCTTGCCGGCTCTCCGGGTCCCGCATATACAAACGCAATACACGCAGCTCGCTGTTGGTCACAAAACATCGCTCTGTCATGGCGACGGAGACGGATACCATGGAGCTCCGGCGGCTCCTCGAATCGCTCCCGCAAGAGCTTTACGACAAGATCTACGACGAGACCTTCACCGCACCAGTCGCTATCCGCTGGGCTGCGCCGGAGTACAGCAGTGGGCGTTACATGTTAAACAAACCGCGTTTGATGAATGTCGATCGCGCAAGTCGGAAGAAGTACGCAGGCAGCTATTATCGAAACACCACTTTTGCCTTCGGATCCTGCTGCAAAGCCAGCGAATGGTTCCAATATCAACCATGCAGCGTCTTCCAATACATTGGAATTTTCCACGTCGTCTGTGAGCGTGCAGAGGCTTGGACCTCTACCACAAAAGCGGACGTAATGAACGTCGTTCGGATCTGCTTGCACGACTCAGGCTGGGTTTCAATGGTCGATAAGTTTGATGTTCATACCAAGGAAGAGGTGAGTGGATTGATTGTCTCCCGTATGAATATCTGGCTGATGCACAGAACAGTGGCTCAAGTTCACGAAGGGCAAGCGAATGCTGAAAGAGAGTGAGGTGTGAGACGCGCTGCACACCGTCAAGTCTTCATGCGCAGGACGAGACACAACGCAGAGCGCAGAAGGTTGCTTACTCTGCAATCTAGGACAGGATGCTGGGGCATACAGAGGAATCCATTAGCCACGTGCTACTTGAAAGGGTCGAAGGCAGATGATCAGGCTGAGCGCTGGATTAAGTTGTGTTTGCCAAGGCCTTCAGATGCGACGCAGCCGTTGCGCTAAATGTCTCGTACTTTTGAAGTCTTTGTATGAGTTTGACTGCCATCTTCACTGACACTCCGCATCAACACACACCTCACAGACTCCGCGAACAAGACACACCGCCTACGAATTTCCCATCGGTCACCAGGATGGCCGCCTCCGACGCCACCACCTTACGCCGCGGACTCGAGTCCCTACCACAAGAGCTGTACGACAGAGTCGCCGAGCTCACCTTCACAGCGCCGGCCGGATCTTACTGGCCAGTTGACCCTGATACTATGCTGAACAGCAAGCGAAGTTTGCTGCCTCAAGGGATGCACCTCACGCAAGTCAATCGCGCAAGCCGCGCCACATACTCCACCAGGTGCTTTGCGAACACTGCTTTCGCATTCTCTTGTCCAAGAGAGTGCATCTGCTGGCTGCAAGCGCTACGCGGGAGCTTCATTAGTAGGCTAAATACCTTCTATGTAATCTCACCATCTAAGAGCGACACCGAGCGGCGCACAAGCCATCGTCGTTTGTGTGAAGCGATTCTACGGAGAAATGGGTTTGCTCAGTTGATCAGCAAAGTCATTGTTTGTTCACTGGAAGGAGTGAGCTGTATCAGGTCCATGGTAAATATCGGATTGAACTGACGAGGCTTTTCGATAGTTTGCTGAGGAGATGGGGTCTACGCCGGTTCTTGAGTGATGGGAGGACTGGAGGAAGTGGGCAGGCAAAATTGGGTACCTGCTTTAACTGGCGGACAAATGATGTGTCTGCATGATATGATTCGTACGACAGCTGAGAGCAAACTAAATGAAAGGCATGAGGTATCGGGCTGCTGGAGACGCCGGGGTCGACTTCAAATATCTCACTAATCAGATGTTTTTGCCAAGCCCTTCACATGCCGGAAAACCGTTGCGCTAGTGACCTCGTATCTGCAAGGAATCTCCCCAAGCTTTCTCATCATCCGCACTGACTTTCGTTTCATCACCAACATCAGTCAATCTCGCCACAAAGTCAGCCATCGCTCAAAAGACAATCAACATGTCATCTGACTCCATGGAGCTCCGCCGCCGCCTCGAGGCGCTTCCGCAAGAACTCTATGATGAGATCTACGACCTTACGTTTACTGCACCTCCAGTCTACCGCAAACCAAACGTCACCTGCAAGCCGCATATTCAGAAAGCCGATTTCCGCCACCCGCAACTCTTCCACGTCGACCGATCATCCCGCAAGAAGTATGCTCGGAGCTATTACAGCAACAGCGTCTTCGTGTTCGACGATTGTGCCTATCTGAAGATCTGGGTAGAAAGCCTGCCCACGGATGACAAGATAAATGTAAGAGGAGTGGTAGTTGCATGCGACGCTCGACAGGTCGAGTGGCTTCGAGGGTGGTGGAGTATTTGGCCGGCCACGAGCAACTCCATGTGGGAGCATTATCTCACGCAGAAAGACTTCTTGGATATCGCCGATGTCTGTAAGCTCGTTACGGAGGAGGAGGTAAGTTAACTGTCAGAGAGCTCGGCGGTGCGTTCGAATCAGATTCTGATATGTAACAGCTAGCTACTGAGATGCAAGGTTCGCGGATACGGGAGGAATGGGAGGTTTGAGGAAGTGAAGAACAGGGTTTAGGTGGACTGCAGATGGGTGAGCCAGGCGAGAGACAGCACAACGACTTGAACGGCGAAAATACGGCTTCCTGGTGCGTATTGCAACGGGTGGGATCTATATCTGGCCTCTGAGAACGTAGTCACATGCAGATGACCGCCTTGCGAGAACACGGTGAAATGCCAAGCTTTGCATGTGATAGCTGCCTCGCTGCTTGACCTACAGACTCGCAATTACCTTCGATTCCTGATAATATCAACAACATCAAAATCAAACCCATCTTCGTCGCCTAACAGCTTCACCCACTCCCTTCGTTCAACAACCTGCAGTCAGTATACCGAAGATGGATCAAGCAGCAGGCCTACCACCAGCCCAACTCGCCGAGTGCCTCAAGACTCGACGATTCCTCGAGTCACTCCCTCAAGAGCTCTACGACATTCTCGTTGGAAACGTCTTCACAGCACCAGTCGCGTACCGCGACATGCGCACCTACTGCGGCTCTTACCTTCGCCCTCACCTTCTCCGCATCAACAAAGCTTCGCGCGCGAAATATGCTGCGAGCTACTTCAGCAACTCCATTTTCATCTTCAAGAGTATGAACGACTTCAATCGCTGGGAGAATACGCTTTCCGAGGAGTTTCGCGAGAAACTTAAGGCAGTACGAATCGAGCAGGACACGATGAGTCTCGTGTGCAGGCTGGACTATCTCTGCTACCTGGAGGGATTGGAGACTCTGGAAGATCGAGGCGAGGATGTGCAGCAGAAAGTTCGGGCAGTCCGAAAAGAGGAGGTAAGTTGTGATGAAAAGCTGTTGTCTGGGACCTGATGCTGACTATTACGATAGCTGGAGGAGGAGATGAGAGGTGCTCTGGTACTGAAGGAATGGGATGTCTGAGTTCGAGAGTCCAGCTTGGATATGGTCGGGATCGGAGCGTCGATGCAAGTTTGAGAAGGTCGACTGCAGTGTTGCGGCGAACACGAGCTGCTGGACCTGAGCGTGGCCTTGAGGATATGCATTTGCGAGCTCCATGCGTGCGACCGTCGACGTTCGTGCGAACCAGATACTTTGAGAGTCAGCTAGGACTTGGTCTCTTTGGGGTAGAGCAAACCAAGCAAGGCAATAAAGTAACTTCCTTGTGCTTTTTGAGAGATTTCTACCTGACCAGCTCACAGAGAGTCCGCGTCCAATTTGTGTTCGTGTTCCATAGAGATGCCTGAGTTGTACAACGCCTCCAAGATCCCAAATCTGCTTGAGTCCCTGCCACAGGAGCTCTACGACGAGATTGCCGAACATGTTTTCACTGCAACCCCTGCCTATCGCCACATCAAATTCCCAGTCGAGCCAGCCCCTCCAGAGGATCCGACAGAATTCCCTCCAGTACAAGCATTCCCACCGCATCTCATGGACGTCAGCAAGGCCACAAGGCGAAGATACGCCATGAGCTACTACGCGAACACTACTTTCGTCTTTCCCATCAGATACCTGGCACCTTGGCTTGAGAATATTGACAACTCTTACATGCAGCCGGCAAACGTGACTAGCTCCGAGTTGGTGATCCAGATCAGGGTGATGGTGCCACCGGGCAGGAAGCAGCCAGGCGTAGGGTGGGTTCAAGAGATGTGCTTGCGACACGATCTGCGCAGCGTCGGGAAGGGGCATGTCTTTGACAGGATCAAGTTCGTGACCTGTGATGAGGTAAGTTTAGTCGTTGTTACCGGGCTCAGATTGCTGATGATGCTGTAGTTGCGGCAGGAAATGTGGCATAAAGCGTTACTGGAGGAGTGGTCGGTGTGATTCAAAGATCCCGTGAGGCCATCGAAAGCGTCCAGGCGAATCCAGGCTCTGTGTATGTCGTGAGCTCTTGTTCCCCAGAGAAGAAACGTCGCATTGTTGCGCTAGTCAGGGGTCAAGCTGCACTTGCCATGTGAATGAAGTAGCTCGTACCTGCCTTGCGAATCAAATGCCAAGCCACCATTACGACATTCCTCCTTCTTCTCGTCAGCCCGATGTTTGCCTCGCTACAACTCTCTTTTCATCGCATCTTCATCAGACAACAGACAAAGCACGCTCTAGCCATGGCAGAGGCGACTGACGCTATGGTGCTGCGGCGCCAACTCGAGGGTCTTCCGCAAGAGCTCTACGACCAGATCACCGACCTTGTCTTCACTGCGGAGCCTGCATATCGAGCGATCAGCTGCAAGTCCGCGTGCCTCTTTATGCACAAGAAAAGCTGCCTTGATTGGAAGCCATCTCATCTGACACATGTCAGCCGTGCGACTCGAGCGAAGTTCGTGAAGACTTATTATTGTCGAAACTCAGTCTTCGTCTTCCGCAGCGTGAGACTCATGTCACTCTGGCTTGAACGCATCAGTCCAGAGTCTCACGATCTACTCTCCGACCTGCGCCTTTTACGTCGCAATGACGCTGATGAAGAGGAGAAAGCGTGGACCAGGTTCTTGCTCAAAGACACATTCGCTTTGAGAAGATGGGCTCGGCTTGAGAGCGTGGTCCGGGTCATGACAAATCGGGAGGCAAGTCCAGCACCAGATCCAAATGTGGAGTGAAAGGCACTGACGACCCAGCAAGATCGAAAGCGAGCTCGGTGAAAGGAAGCTTGTGGCTCAAGAGGACGTGTAACGACAGGAGTTGCGACTGCAACCGGACGGAGCGAAACCAGACTCTACAAGAAGACAATCGAGGCGTGAAGAACCCAACTGAGAGCTGTGGTGGGTCAGAGCAATGAGAGGGCAGACTGGACAGCCGAAGTCAGGCTCGTTGCTGGAAACGCAGTGTTTATGCTTCAGGTGAGCAAAGAGCCTCCCAGCAGCGTGCTTCTAGATAGCTCGTCAATACGGGAGCATCAAGTCACGCAGTCAGAGACTACACTCGTGCCAGTTGTCAGCTCAACGACATCCTGCGCAAGTCGTGGTGATGTACATGTCAGAGTGTGAGAGTAAGTGTCAAAGGTGATGTTGTGAAAGTGGAGCACGCGACCTCGAATCAAACTCGGGAGGCGCCAAGCCAAAGCTGGCGCACGGACGTGAAACGCTTGAGCAGTGACGCTGCTCTGAGATGAATCTGTCCAAAGCACAACAAACCAGACCTCACCTCTGCCAACACACCCACCGCCGCCAATTCCGCCCTGATCACCGCCAGAGACGCATACGACACCAGATCCACATACCGCGCCGCCGTTTTTGTTTCGTGATACCCACCGCTAAACACCCAGTGACGACCTCCTCTTCCGCCCTGAGACAACAGCTCATCTCCCACCCTCCACCCTTGCCACGAACACCAACACGCCAACTACTCTCATAATCACATTGACACCGCAAAGATGGAGGCTGCCGCGTTGAGGCAGCAGCCCGCCGATACGAATATGGAGGATGCAGGGAAAGTGGAGCACACTCTGGGCGCCGCATTCGACCCACCAACAATACCTACCCTCGACGGCTGGATCGAGAACCTCATGGCCTGCAAACAGCTCGCAGAGGAGGATGTGCGGAGATTGTGCGAGAAGGCGCGCGAGGTGCTCCAGGATGAATCCAACGTGCAGCCCGTGAAGTGCCCTGTCACTGTCTGTGGAGACATACACGGTCAGTTCCACGACCTGATGGAACTGTTCAAGATTGGCGGTCCCAACCCCGACACCAACTACCTCTTCATGGGCGACTACGTTGATCGTGGGTACTTCTCCGTTGAGACTGTCACTCTTCTTGTCGCGCTCAAGATTCGCTACCCACAGCGCATCACCATTCTGCGCGGCAACCACGAGAGCAGACAAATCACCCAAGTCTACGGTTTCTACGACGAGTGTCTGCGCAAGTACGGCAACGCCAATGTGTGGAAGTTCTTCACAGATCTCTTCGACTACCTTCCGCTTACCGCGCTCATCGACAACCAGATCTTCTGTTTGCACGGAGGTCTGTCGCCAAGCATTGACACACTCGACAACATCCGCGCACTTGATCGTATCCAGGAAGTGCCACATGAAGGTCCCATGTGCGATCTACTCTGGTCAGACCCAGATGACAGGTGTGGATGGGGGATAAGTCCTAGAGGTGCGGGTTACACGTTCGGACAGGACATCAGCGAGGCATTTAACCACAACAATGGCTTGACTCTTGTTGCGCGGGCGCACCAGTTGGTCATGGAAGGGTATAATTGGAGCCAGGATAGGAACGTGGTCACCATTTTCTCAGGTGAGATGCGACAAAGGGGCGGAGACTATGTGATTGGTTACTGACTCGTCTTCTAGCACCGAACTACTGCTACCGCTGCGGCAACCAAGCTGCGATCATGGAGATTGACGAACATCTCAAATACACCTTGTGCGTAACAGCTCTTCCGCTTCCCGAATACAGCGCTAATTTGATTACAGCCTCCAATTCGACCCCTGCCCACGCGCTGGCGAGCCCATGGTGTCCCGCAGAACACCAGACTACTTCTTGTAATGAAGAGCATGACACGAACGACCACACAAAAGGAGCAGCGAAAGGAGCAGCAGCTTTGCACTTGGGTAAGTCTGCTATGGCGGTGACGAGCAACATGGCGGGTGTTTTTGTCTTCGATCTTCGTTGGCGTGGCATTACCCTTCTTTCTCCCAACACCATTGCTTGCATGATGCATTCTTCAGATCCGCGAGGTGGAGGAGATGCGGGTTTGCGAGACGCAGGTATAGAAGGAAAAGATAAGATCACGGACCTCTGGACCTTGTATCATATATACGGCAGTTTGATCGTCGGACCAGGCTGTCGCGATAGATGGCGAGGGATAATGGCACTGGCTTGCGCGAGAGCGTGGCTTCTTCATTGATGTCTGCACCTTCTCGGTCATGAGATGTTTGTGTCGTTTCGTTCGTGTCGTCGTTTCCTCCAAAGCGCCCGTGTTCACGATGCTGCGTTTGGTGCATCATACGCGTGTATCTGTCCCTCATCAGCAATCGTCCGGGCCGACTCATGCAAGCCCTTAGAGGGAGAAATAATGAAACATACACTCTCCGCAAATCCAATCCATTCCTCAATCCCTTTGACGTAAACATCTGAATCATCGGGGAAAGCTTCATGGCCCCAAACAACCACCTCTTCAAATTTGCCCGTCGTCTCCATAATTCTTGTCTCTGTCAGGTCCTGCTCCTCCTCCTCTTCCTCACCATCTTCCAGCTGTTTCCTTTGCTTGGGAAGTAATGTATCTGTCTTCTGAGCCACGACCCCTTCACACCCGGCTGGTAGTTTTACAGTCTTGCCTTTGAGTTTTCGGCCGCGGAAGTGGGAGATCTGCGTATCGGATGGGACATCTTTGGGCTCTGTGGATAGAGTGGGAGACCAGTGTCTCGAGGCGGTGGATATGGGACCGGAGTGTTTGATGGAGCAGGGGAGGATGTTTGGTGTTAGGTTGGCTTGTTGTTGGTAGGGGAAGGGTTTTAGGGCGATAAGGGACATTGCCGTTTTGTTGAATGTGGGGGGGTTGGCAAGGTATCGTTTTGAGTGGCGTTCTTTGGGTGTATGGTAGACCTATGGGCGAGCAGAAGGAAACTATTGTTGGATGTGACAGTGGAGGTGCAGTCGCGAGAGGGAGAGGGAGACGCGTTCTGGCGCGTACGGTATCTTACTTTCAACTGGGCTTAAATCGGGCCGAGGAGAAGGCTGTTCAATATTTCATGCAGCTCCGGTCCTCAACCTCACCTCCCACTTTCACAAACCTTTGCTTCTCAAAGCTGTGATCAAAACCTGTCATATCCTGCCCCATTCCCATCTGCAAGCCTCTGAGGCTTCGAAGCGTTATAGTCATTCTGCTTAAGATCCTCAGTCAAGATGCATTGGACCTCAAACCCGTTCTACGGTCGATACGCCTCTTCATATGTCCCATTCTCTTAAGATCGGGAATGAGGAAGATACTTTCTGGAAGCTCGTCAGCGAAGCTTATTATGAACATAGAACGAGGAAGGATCCTACCGGCTCTTCCATGATGTACCTCACGATAGCAGCTGCTTCGACTTCGCCACTACTCTCAAGCTCCAACTTCAGCCTCTGATGTAACTCTTCCACCACTCTTTCATCATTCCACGGAAGTCGCAGCAAGCAGATTCGAGCATCCCGGACCAGTCGCTTGCACTCAGGCGGAATGAGCTTGAGCCAGCAAATACACGACGATCTGCCTTCAAAGACGAAGATGCTATTGGCGAAATAGCTCTCGGCGTATTTTGTTCGAGAAGCATGATCAACGTGCATCAGTCGAGGAAATGAGTGACGCTCCGCCGCAGGCTGGCTATTGTTCAACCAGTTCATGCGATCGGACTCCTCATGCCGGAAGAGTACCTTTCGATTCGCGGGCGTGGCTGTGAAAGTCGAGTCATAGATCAGGTCCCAGAGCTCGTTTGGCAGAGAGTCAAGGTGACGGCGCAGCTGCGATACGTTGGTGAACGACATGAGAATTCGACTACTGGTTGGGAGAGTGGTAGTCGAGAGAAATGACCTATTTTGAGGTGCCATATCGAGCTGGTCATCTCTTTTCAAGTTCGCGAGAAGCCCGAGTCTTTGTGTAGGTGGCTGATGACGCCCGGACTTTATTGCTTCTAGGTGGCCGAGCAACTCCATGATATTCATGAGTTGCGCACAGCTAGCCGGATCTACCACTTACGACGCTAAGACCGAGGTGTCGGCAAAAGGAAGCCAATACGTCAAATCCTCTTGTCAGATGGCAGTTGTAGGGCTTTCGAAATAGAAATCCATGTACCATCCGAATCAAAAATGCGACCACTCCTGTGGCAACCACGCGGGATACAAGAACATATGCCAACGTATTTTAAAACGTGTGCGAGCTAGCTTGCCCTCAATCTCATGCCTTTTCGTGATCCCAATCGTGACCTTGGAATCTCAAGCCTGGAATAAACTTAGTCAAGAAATTCCCAATCATACAGCCCTAGCATAACTTACCTCAGATACAATTCCATGCATCAAGGGCGTCTCACTCGGACTCACAACTTGGCGGGTCGCCGTTGACGACTAAGAGCGAATGCTGGTCTCGTTCGCCATCGCGGAGGGGCGCATCTCCAATATCTCAGCTCCAGAGCTCTTAAGCTTCGAGTGCTCCCTTCTTCTGCTTCTCATCTCTTCGCTTTCTCTTTTTCTCAGCCTTTGTTTTGCGCTTCTTCTGGCTCTCGATCTCTTCCTGAAGCTTCTCGAGCTCCTTGATTCTGGCAAGCACTTGCTCTTGAACAGCTGGGGAAGGCTGAGATGGCGCGACTTGCGACTCAACGCATATCTCATAAGATGTGATTGCCGTTCCGCGAATATCCAGCTTGGACGAAGCTGAGCTCACTGGTAAGATCGAGTTGATCAGTGAGCTCTTGCCTGCGCCCATGCGTCCCATGACGTCGAAAGGTAGTTTAGACTTGATGTAGGAGGACAAGAGCTCGCTGATGGAAGACGACAAACGCTCGTAGGCTTCTGGGCTCAATGGTGGGATGCTATACAAGGCTGAAATCTCTTCTGCGGCACTCCCTCCATGAGCGACGACGAGGGGACGCTGAGTCTTGTTGGCTTGAGCTGGATGGCTCATAGCCAGCACTTCAGCTTGCGCCTTCTTGCGGCCGGCCTTGCTCTCCTTCTTCTTGTTGCTCTTGCGCTTCTTCTTGTTGGCAGTCGCTGGAACCGCAGCAATGGCGCTGTTAGCGTCCCGAGTGAAGTCGAGGTGGTGCTCGGGCTTAGCGAGTTCAGTGAGGAACGACGCAGTTTCGGTGGGGTAGTTGGCGGACATCTTGACCTGTCGAGAGGGCAAGAGTATGGTGTGGGTTGTGGTCGTCCGGTTGGGGTAAGCCTTGTTGGTGGCTCGGGTAGGTGTCTGGTCGCGTTTCGAGCGTTGTTGGTGGCGAGGGGCGGAAGTAAAGCTCGGGCCTGAAGCGTATGTAAGCGCGCATGTGATTATTCTGGAAGCTGAAGAGGGTACATGATTGGATGTCGTGTTGTCTGAAAGAGATTCAAAGGCTGATTTGTGAAGTCGATCTCGAACATCGCGAGAGATCGCGGCAATGGCATGGAGCAATGGAGGGCTGCTGTGGCCGTGCCCGGAGGAGGTTGAGCTTGTGGAAGATATGAGCGTCGTGATTATGTACATTAGCTCGTTAACTCCAGACTTCTATTCTGTTAGGTACTGCTAGCCGCAAATGGCATACGTGTCTGTCATGAGATGACCACAGCTTTTTGGACAGGAAACTAATATGCAAAGAACTTGCCTGGTTTCTTCCGACAGCTGAAGATGCGGACCAGTAATGTAACGCATCGTCATTTCATCATTATCATACGAGATCTTTCATGATCATCTGCGGGCTCTCCGGAACCGTTCGATTCGAAGCCGTGTCCGCCGGTGTAACAGTCATACTTTTATCAAACCCAATACCCAGCGCTTGTGGCGTCGTGTGTTCGCCTTCATCGAGGTGCTCAGGCTTGGTCATCCAGTGAAGCATTGCGCAGGATATGACAGCTGCATATAGTCAGCCAGGTATTGACTTCGGAGCTGTGAGTTTTGACACAGACCATCAATCTTACAAGTCATGCAACAGAGCCAAGCTGGCTCGCCGTTGAACATCGTAAGTGATATTTTGACCGCGAGCGTGGAGAGAGTCGTGATGGCTGTGCCGATGACGGTGCGCTTGACGACCTTTTGGAGAGGAGCAAGAAGGCCCTGGCCTCCGAAGTGGACCATGAGGAGTGGGATGAGGAAGCGAATGGTCAGGTAGAGCTGCGTAGCGAATTAGCCTAGAAGACAAAAGTTGATGGGTTGGGACCGACATATGACAGTACTTCAACCAGCAGCAGCGGTATGAGCGCAAACATTTGGATGCCAATGATGCAGACGTTTTTCTCATTGACCATAGCCACTCGACTGTACTCCTAGTCAGTGACGCTCTCTGCTTCGAATCAGGTCTTGCATACTTACTTCGCCATAGAGAGACCGGCAATGGCTGCGTAAGGACCGAAGATACATACGCTGCTGATGACATATTCCAGTGTCTTGTATCTTGGGTTTACGGGCCATGAGATGATGTAGGCGCGTTCGATCAAGAACAAGAACCCGGCGGACTTGCAGACGACATACAACGTCAAGCCTGTGCGTCTTGTTAGCCATTATGAGGTATAACAGTATGAGGAACATTAACGTCGTACAGGTCAGGATCGTAGCATCGCAAATCCTCTGATTTTGGTAGGTTCTGACGTGAAGCACAGCGGTGAGGACAAAGATGAAGAGGAATGAAGTGACGTAGGTCTATCAGAGAGATCAGCGCTGTCCCGAACCTACACAAGTATGGCAAGGCTTACCATCAGCAGTGTCACTGACGCCACGGTGAATCTTCGCCTACGTGCATCTTGAAGACGCTGCCAGCAGAAAACTGCAATCAGAGGCAAAGATGCAAGTGATGTCAAGAGTGAGACGATCTCGCCAGGGAGGAGGAAGTCAGTCTTTACCACGTTGCTGTCGCTGATGATGGCCATCATAGGCGATCTGAGAAACGAAGATACGACGACATCGAGTGAGGTTGAGATAAAGAACGAGGAGAACGTTAGTGCTAATCAACAGAGTCGCGTCGCTCATCGTACAGCCCGAGAAGGTCCTAGGTAGAACACCGGTGTATTCACGTCCATGAAAGCAACTTCACGTCTGCGAGGTGGGGTAGACTCTCTTTTGAGACAATCAGCTGTTAACAAACGTTGCCCTGCATGTGGTTCTTTGGGTTGGAAGCTTCACTGGGTACACCGATGGAAACGTACGCAATGAACCCCGGTCCAGTAGCTGTGAGGTCGACGATGTACACTTGGAGATGCATTATTGCTCATCACCAAGGAACAGCAGGGCCTGGGCCACGAGATTAAGGCGAATGAATGCTTGAAGTACTTCAAGTGGCATGATCGGGTATACCACCACCGGTTTTTCCTGGTGGTAGAAAAGGTCGAGATATGTTCGGGCAGTCCAGTCGAGCGCTTGATCCGATGGGCATTGCTCGAGCGTCGACCTCGTTCATCGCAAAGCAGTCGGCATCATCTTTCCGGCCACAGAACTGTCCGGAATATCATGGTATCCTTGCAGGTCGCCTGGTTTAGAGATACTGTCTAACCCAGGGTCCTTGAACGAAAAAGGCCACGAAGCAAGGCGTTCTTTGAAAAGAGTGAGCGTCACGTTAATGAGAACTGTATGCGCTCCCGTCGGTCAGAGGCATACCGGAGACAAACGTATTCTCCCTGAAGGTGGGTTCAAGTATGTCGGAGCCCTCCGCAACGTGTACTCCACAGCGGCATGCCATGATTAAGACTGCCGCCTTCGGGGATGTTCATGGTGTACAGTCCATTATGTAAGCCATGAACATCATGAGTACTTACTAGTCGCTTCAACATGCCGCTCATCACAGATGTTCTTCCAGGAATGGACGTGACAGTATTCAAAGTTTTGGTAAAATGTCGGTAGGGCGGAGTGGGAACCTTCTCTGATCCGGGGAGCTGTCTACGATGCCTAGTTGCGCTCCATGCCTGCCAAGAAAGCCAATCTACGACAGCTGTCGTTCGAAAATCGAGAAGAGTTGCAAAGTATGCCCCACGAATGCCTCCGACCTAGAAGTGACGAAGCATGTGAAACTACCTGCGGTCAGGACTCTCTAGAAGGTTTGGCTTCTACTGCTTTGGGGAGTAAACGCTCATCTCCAAACCGTCTTCGAATGGCAGTGTGATGGTTGTGTAAGGGCTTCCCTCCTGTCTGAGGTAGGCCAGGAAATCCGCGTAAGAGTCTGCGCCTGACTTCGTATTGTCGGTTAGGAGTATGGCACCAGGACGTAAATGTGGCTCCAAGATGCGAAGGACTGGCATGGCCATTGGCGCCCAGACTTGAGCGAAGAGTCAGCCGCGATCAAAACAGTACAATCAACTGGTGACCATGCAACTCACTGTCAAAAAGAACAAAGTCGATGTCCTTGACATCCTTGCGGAGCGTCTGAACAATGTCTCCCTCTCACAAGTCAACCCAAGGCTCCACGCTCTCGCCAGCATCTTTCCAGTACGCTCGAGCCTGCATTGCTTTGGTCGGCTCGAACTCGGTGGCAATGACGGAAGCTTCACCAGATTTCTTGCCTGCGATGAGGGCATTCTGGCCTATCGCCAAAGCCAGATAGATTGTGCTGACCCCATAGCTGGTACCACATTCAACGACGTTCAAAGCGCCAGAAGCCCTGACAAGATTGTACATGTAAACAGCCTTGTCCGGAACCAGAGCAATGAATTTGTCTCGCATCAGGTCATCGATGAACTTCTTCTCTTGTGGATCACTGGGGGGGGGCCTTCTTGAATGCTTGCATGGATTCATCAGCCTTCAGACGTTTCTCCTGATCCAGAGACTTCTGATGAAGACGTCGGAGAAGCTCGAGCACATGGCTAGGTGCCTTGATAGCCCGTGGAGTGAGGATGTCCAGTACATTTTCCGGCGGCGAGACGAGTACTGGGCCAGACATTGTCGAGTATTCGGTGTAGGGACTGATCAAGATAGTAGCATCCAAGCATCCGGTCAGGCTGTGCAAGGCTCTAAGAAGCTATAACAATGGTCTGTTACGTGACTCATTGCCAACGAGTCTCATGTGGTCCCATGTGGTCTCGTTGCGCAGGCGAAGGTAAAACGGAATAGGAAAACAGCGAGCGAGGTGAAGTCGCACGTGGGAAAGTGCTCTGCGCCCTACGCCCGACAACATGAAGCGAGGTCGGACGGCGGCGGGATTGCGATTTCCGCTTTGGGCACTTGCGATGCTTCTGATGAAGCCAAAGTGATCCTACTCTTTTGGCTTCTGTTTCTCCTTGGCGTTGTAGTACAGGGCAAAGTCTTCTCGCCTCAGATGATCCGATCCTTGCGGCCCGAAAACTCGGGTATTGTGTTTTGCCGTTACACTCAGGTTCGTACCTGAGCGCCGATGCTCTAGACTGCCATATGCCCAGCAGTAGCTCTCGGTGTCGGTGTTGCCGGCGGTGTAACGATGGATGAGATGATGAGTGAGCAGGCCTCAGGGACATCGGAATGTTGTCGTTGCTTCCAAGTCGACAGGAAAGGTCCCGCTGACAAACTCCACGCCTTCCACGGGTCCTCCATGCCGAGGCTGGTTGGCATCATTGCATGTGGCGGGAAGCCCGGAATAGCATCACTCCAAGGCAGGAGGCTCCACCGTCTCAGGTGCAAAATCCAGTTTCATGTACGAGGCAACTGCATGTCTCATACAAAGACGGCTGTCACTATGTCTGTGGCCGTACAAAGCACCTCATCCTTCTCTTGAACAACGTCACTCGAAGAGAACTACATGTACCACAATGGCTGCGCCGGGCAAACCCGCTGCAGGTGCACGATTCTGGGATCGATCTAGTGTGGTGACTGAGGGGTACTGGGTAAGTGAATCAGAGGACACGCGTGGAGTTGCATGTGCGCGCCGGCTAATAGCTACGTGATACTCTCAGGGAGCACCCACAAGCCATGTGAAGTACGCAGTACCGTACCGCTTGTCGATACATACAGATTCCGGGCTGACCATGTTGCTCTGCCCTGTAGCTTCTGCGAGGAGGTGAGCTCATCCCGTGCTGCCACGAACAATACCTTTCTCGGAATGCGGTGCGATGGCGGAGCTTTCGCTGACACTTGGCGCTCGCAGGACTACCTGATCACGTACTACATTGCCGAGTTTATCAACACTTTGACAAGCTTGGCGTACAGTTAGTCTATCGAGTAGAACGACCTCCTACCACGCTGCTGACACTCCACTTAGTTCTTTATGGCATCCATGGCATACGACGGTACAAGCGCCAAGATGTTGGCCTCTTCTCGACACCAAACCTCTCCTACTGGGCCTTGATATGCGTCGGCATCTTCTCCGGGCTTTACCACACAACTCTGAAATATCACACCCAGATGTCGGACGAGCTCTCGATGCATCTGGCCATCGGAACATGTCTCCACCAAGTCTTCACCTTCCAAGAGCCACCTGCTACTCAACGGCGAAACACGGCCATCATCCTGGGGATCATTGTT
The DNA here is from genome assembly GCA_003666085.1 of Pseudocercospora crystallina. Lineage (NCBI taxonomy): Eukaryota > Fungi > Ascomycota > Dothideomycetes > Mycosphaerellales > Mycosphaerellaceae > Pseudocercospora > Pseudocercospora crystallina. Next base: position 119,841 of record QQNG01000286.1, read on the forward strand.
CCGTTCCTCATCTACCATTGCCTGACAGATGAGTTCATCATGCACGTGGTACTCTTCTTTGGCATGTCCATGACCGTGACCAGGAGAGCCAGACATCTGATCAAATTGAGAATCACGAACCAGGAGCAACGTCGCAAGCTGGGTAATCTCTTGAAGTTCGGGTCCTATTCAGCCTTCACAGCCTTCGGTATCTGGAATGTTGACAATGTCTTCTGTCCAACACTCACCCGCTGGAAGCACAAGCTCGGATTTCCTCTAGCGATTCTGCTCGAAGGGCACGGATACTGGCACCTCCTCACGGCAATGGCTGCCTATTCATTCATGGCAGTGGTCGAGTTTATCACCAGTCCCGAAGAAGCAGCGAGCCATGGTATCGGGTTTGCTTGGCCTGCGAAAGCAGTGCTGGAAGATCTTGCTGCATCGAAACCGGCAGCGAATGGGCACGCGAACGGTCATGTGAACGGCAGCCACCAGAAGAAAGCTGATTGAAGAACTACAGTGGTTCTCATATATGTCTGTAACGACCAAATCAGCATCAATTACCAGTCCATCCACCATCAACGACGATCGAAGAGCCGGTAACAAAATCGCTGGCTGCACTGGCCAAGTAGATGACCGCTCCTGACAGATCCACTGGGTTGCCCCATCTCTTCATTGGCGTTCGCATCATGACCTGCAAACGTTGTCAAAACGCAGCTTACTCATGCTGATATGAGATACTGACATAGTCATTGAACTCCTTGTACTTCGGATCAGTCTGATACTGCTCAGTCATTGGCGTGGTAAAGTATCTGAAGGAAACCGTCAGTAACAGTACTCATCATGAATTGGCATATCAACATGCCCTGGATGAATGCTATTGACATTGATGCCCTTGCTCGACCACTCATTACTGAAAGCCTTGCTCAGCTGCATGACACCGCCCTTCGACGCCGCATAAGGTGTTATATTTTTGCCGCCGATGAAAGATATAATACTGCCGACATGTCAGCGAGCGATTCGCGGAGCTTACGAAATCATGCAAGACCTGGCTATATTGATAATCTTCCCAGGCCTCCCTTCTTTCAGCAAGGGTTTTGCGAACTCCTGACATGAAACCATTGTCGCTTTCAGATTCACGTCCAGCACGATATCGATCTCCTCATCAGTAAAGTCCTCCGCCTCCGCCCTTCTTTGCACACCAGCGCAATTCAACAAAATATCGGCCCGGACTCCATCCGACCAGATCTTCGAATAGACCTCTCGCAATGCCTTCGAGTCAACGACGTTACATTCATACTTGACATATTTTCGGCCTGTGCCAGTGACGACTTTCTCGGTGGTGGCACTTCCTGGGTCATTAGGTAGTTCGATGGAGATTATGTGTGCACCCCCGGAGGCCAGGGCTGTTGTCATTGCTGTTCCGAGACCTCCTGTGCCGCCTGTCACGATGGCCGTTTTGCCGGATAGGGAGAAGAGTTGGGTTATGTCGACTACGGGTGCGGATGGGGTTGACATGGTGTTGGGTTGGGTGGTGGGAATGAGGTAGGGTCGTGAGAGGAAGGAGAGCACCTTCTGGATTCGAGGATAGGATCTTCCGGAAATCGACAACACTCACTTCTGAAGGCTTTCCGATTGTTTCTGGACCGGCCTTGTTGCAGAGCTCGATCAAGACTTGTTGGTAGACTTTCGGAATACAACAAGCGGGGTCGTGTGAGGAGCTGGGTCAGAGGTCCCGGGTAGAACAACGCAGCTCACCAATAGACCGACTGATTGAACAACGACTTTGATTCCGGCACAACATCATGCGTCTTTTGTATGTACAGTCCAATTGCTTGCTTGAGTTATAATTGCTAAATCTGACTGGGTTCCAGAAAAGCTGCCGTCTCATCCCCTAGCATATCGAACACATCTCTTTTCATGTTTTCATACAACAACAAAACACCTCCACCTCGTGATATCCGCTCTACTCCTTCTGCTTCTTCGGCCTGATCTTCGTGGACAGGTCGATGATTGGCAGCGCTGGGAAAGGCAATTCCATGACCTGGAACATGATGGCGCATAACATATACCAACCCAATATCGAGGCGACGAAAAAGCAAGCTCCAGTGCCAACAATCAGATTGCCGCCGAGTGCCATGTTTCCTTCAGCCATTTGGAAGAATCCTCCTCCTGCGAGGCCAAAACCGATTGTTGCGACGACGAAGATCAGGAAGAAGACGACGTTGGTTCGAATGGAGCAGATGAGGAAGATGAAGGATAGGATTGCCATTGCGACGGGGTAGAATGCTGGGAAGGTATTGTTAATGATGTCGAAATTGAAGACGAAGGGGGGTATACGCACCGAAACTGGCTTGGAAAGCTGGAGTCTGCATTTGGCTGCCCTGACCGTATGGATTTCCATCGTTGTAGTTCGACACAGCGGAGAACGCGGGGATAAAGGTTGTACCAAAAGTCAAGAAATGGCATCCGTAGCCCAAAAAGACGCTTCAGAAATGATTAGCAAGTTGCCCAAGAGGGAGCCTAAGACGTGGCTCGCACGCGAGCACTCACAGGAACGGGAACGTGTTCCCAAGGAGAAACTCTCCAAGACCAGCCAGCAGAAGAAGCATACCACCGAACCAGATCGTCGCGCCTACAGTAGCAGATGCAGCACCGACACCTCCGGATCCTCTCCAGCCCATCAGCTCAATGGATAGCGGTGTGAGGCCAGTCGCGAAACCCATGAGAGCGATTGGCGTAGGGTTGGCAAGAGTCTTGCGGAATTGACCCTCGGTAGCGTTGCGAGGCTGCAAGTAAAGTCGTTCGAAGAGCTCTGGTGGGATCGTGCTCGCAGTCGCCACTTGTCTCAAATCGGCGCCGTTCGCATGGTCGTAGCCTTGGGAAGACCCGTTCTCGAGGTCTTTGGATTCCATTTTGGTGATGTTGATGTTGTTTTCAGGGGGAAGTTGCACTGGATGAGCGGTGTTATAAGAGAAGAGCGCACAAGGAGTTACTCCGTACGAGGCGGGTGGAACGACACACGGCGCAAAGCAAACAAGAAGCCGCAATAGCTCGTTTGGGGGTTCGCGTCGTCCTTATACCTACCACCCACGAGACCAGCGGCCGCTAGAGGCTAAGGACCTATACCGTCTGCGGTCACATCCACTTTATTGAAAGCTAACGGCGCCACGGCAGCCAAACGCAAAAGGACCCCTCATTTGATGAAGGCATATCGCTTGTGATTGATGCGCCATCAAATGGCAATTGCTGCTGCTGCTGCTGCGGCGGCGGCGGCGGCGTACAGCTGCCGAGCAGATAGAGCTCTCTCCAGATTGCCATTCCAAACAGCTGGAGGATGTGGGGAGTCGATCTCGGATTGACCATCTTCTGCATTCAGCCGAACGAATCATGAGAGCAAGAAGCAATCTTGCCTGACGAAAGCGCATCTTGCATATCGGTGACTCGGTGTCGGGGCTTGATCATGCGAACCATTGACACGGTGGTTACACACGGCAGACCGTACTTTTGGCGGTTCATTCGAGCATTCTGGCCATGCGCCAGTGTGGTGACCGTACCTGAGCAGCGAGCCACCAAACTCCAGCTGCAGTTACGGCTCGCGATTTCTCCACAAACTCCAGATGCCCATGTTTGCGGAGTCCCCAAGAATCCGCGTCCATGGATTGCGAGTGAGGGAGCCAAGGAACCGCACCGAAGACAGAATGCCGGAACGAGCCACTCTCGTCATGAATGGAGTATGATTGGAAGGTCGAGCGAAACGATTGTCCAACCAGCGATGTTCATTGGATGAGCTGTGAACAGAGGCTCAAGGTGACTTCAGATCGTGGGTATCTCGCAGCTGGTAGCTCGAACGGACGCTTTGCCCTTTGTGTGTGGCTGGGCTTGCCGCGTCTTGATCTCCACATTCTTGCGGAGGAACTGGGGATTGTTTCCGTGATGGAGGGTGTTATATCCGAAACAATAATTCGAAGGGAAGACATCTGGGAGACATGCACAAAGAAATGTCAACTTCTAGTTCAAGTTGAGTGGAAGTACACACCGCAGCTGTTTGTTTGAAGAGCCGAATCAGACGGCTCTGAGAGCTCCCACCACAGCTCGCTCCTCATCCGAGCCGAGATTCGAGACCAAGCACTGGTCGATCTCTTCAGGACTCCTCCGGCGAAAAGCAACGAATCCGTCGCATTGCCGAGAGACCCGTCGGCTGTCTTGTCTGGAAGCAGAATTTAGCTTGTGAGGCAGAGAAAGATCACTGCGATCATGAGTGAGATTGGGTGGACTGCGTTGTCTCCTGTCTCCTGTGGTCCTCATGGATGTAAGAAATATAGGATGGCACTTTCGCGAGCACTACCGTTGAGAATTTCAGCATTGAACCCATCGGAGTGCAGCTCGGACCCGACTCCGAACTATTCATTGATCATTTTTCATGTACCATCATCGATCTTTGTCTACAGTCTTCTAGTTCCTCTCCACCTCATGATCTAGTAAACCGCCGGCCCACTCCTCCCCAATGCCGCAATTGCCTGCTGAAGGGTGATGACACTCGCAGGCAACTTCGGGATGACGCCCTCCAAGATGGCTTTATTGACCTCGTCTCCATTCGGCGGTGTCTCAATGACATTGTCAGAGATGACATAGACGTTATAGTCGAGGTTGAAGAGTTGGTAGACAGTGTTGAGGATGACACCGCTGGTACGAATTCCGCTCAGGACAACCGTGTCAATCTGCTGTGCGCGAAGAATCTCCTCAAGCTCGTTGCCGAAGCCGGCATAGTAGCGAGTCTTCTGGAGAACGACGTCGCCGGCGGCGTCGGAGGGGATGAATGCTGGGTAGAGCTGAGTCTCGGGAGAGGTGATGGTGCCCAATGAGCCGCCTGCTGCTCTGAAGGGAGTGTTGGGGCCGAGTTCGGGCTTGCGCGAGTTCGTGTAATAAATTCTGGTGAAGATTGAGAGCGGGGGTGGGTTCTGCAAGGGAGAAGGTTAGTTCTTCTACTGGGTCGAAAAACGTGGAAATCGTTTTGAGGCTTACCTGCGCGTGGACGGTGTTGATCCACTTGCTCGTACTAGCTATGAACTTCTCGCCAGCAGTTGTGTTTGCGATGCCTCCGACAAGACCAACGATCAAGTCCAAGTTGAGCACAGCGTAGTGACGGCCAAAGGACAGGGTGGTGCTGTTGTTGCTTGAGTAGCTCTCGTACCCTGGAGCTCCGCTGTCTTGCGCTGAAGCCAGAGAGGCCAGGCCGGCGAGGGCGAGGTTGGTGAAATGCATTTTGTATGTTAATGAAAGATGCTGTAGTGAGACAGGTGATGTTGATGAAGGAATGTATGCTTGGCGGGTGTCGTGTTCTACTTATCCTGTTCCTGACTGTGTCTTTCAATGATCATCGCCTATTCCGTAGAAGATCTGGAATACCAGGTTCGGATCTGCACGAGCGCCGTTGGCGGTACAGGCTTCGGTCAAACCATATACTGAACCACGCAGGGTGGTAAAATTTCGCGATTCGCGAGTTCGACCGTGAAGGGCGTCATCGACAAAAAAGAAGTGTTTTGATTTGGAGCGCGAGACGACTACGCAATGAGCGACCACGGGATCAAACCTCCAGGCTTGGGACCAGCCGGAGTCAATACACTAGTCCGCGGCATGCCGTTATCGAAGTCAAAATTTACGACAATTCCCGTTCGAGATCGGAGTCTGGGGTAGCCGATGCTACGTTAATTATGCCACAACAACTGTGTGCATAGCAGCCTCAAGTTCGTCGCAATTTGATCAGTGGCTGTCCCATCGCAGTATAGGAAATGGGGCCGCTTTCTGCTCAAACCGGAGAGACACAGAGCCCAACATTTGCGGCCATCGTCTCGCTGATCCAGAGACATCTGAGTTCTCCTCAATGAGAGCTTTACATGTCTGTGATGCATTGCGGGTCTTGGAAGACTCCAATGATCTAGCATCGACCGCGACGACGCCAATATTCCGAGGTAGACACAAAGAACAATCAGTCGCTCATGTGCCAATCATACCAAGGGCTGCAGGCGTTCGACGATCTGGAGGTGGTGCAATCGCCGCCTTGTCTGAATCCACGTCTCCCGATGGTGTCCACATACTGTCCAGATCATGTCGAACACGAGATTCAGCGAGCTCCTGGTCCTTTGCATTCAGCTTTGGCTTCTTCTCGAAAATGCTCTGTGACATGGCTTTGCGCAAATCTTCAAGTTCCTCGGAACTGCCAGATAATTGCCACACGGTACCGTCAGCGTGTAGAAGGTTCTTTAGAGTCTCGTTCAGCTTGTCATTCGCATCAACGATTATTCGATCTTTGACGATTGTCCAAGGTCCGAATCGCTGGGCTGCTTCTGACAGAAACACCAGACGGAATTTCGGGTCGTGATCCATGAGTGGGGTCGATCTCGCTGGGAATGGTTGTGCCAGAGATGGACTGGTCTCCAAAACAGGATTTGGTACGAAGCATCTTCGGTTGGTGCTGAGGAAGAGTTGTGTCCTGAGGTCGGTCAGTTCAAAGAGTCGCCGAAATCCATGCTGGATGATAGTCCAGTCGCATGCATTAAAGCAGATCCGCCGATGAACATCAGCCCACTCATAATACGCCTCTAGAAGCCGGAACAAGACAAGGCCGTCGAGCCTCGCTTGTCCGGTGGTGTATTTCCGATCCATCCATCGACTGAAAGATATATTGTCCGGAAGAGGATCCTCAAGTATGGTCATCCCGCGATTTCGAAGCATCACGACGCGAGTCTCCACTGCGTTCTTCGCGGGGCAGGCAAAGTGCTCAATGAGCCCATTGAACAAAGGTAGCAGAAGCTCCCGGGTGTGGTAGTATCGATGAGACTGGAGGACGACCGTCAATAAATACGCGAGCAGTAGCACTCCGCCTTCCTTATGTCGAGGTGCAGATATCTTGCTTAAATTCCGTACAAAGTAGTCTTGATGCATTTCGTGCCCAGCAACCTTCGCGCACGAGGACCAGAATATGAGCGCAGCTACTGGAAGATGTTGATTGAGGTGATGTACCTCTTGCAGCGACTCGTCAGTCAAGCTCACTCTGTCAACGGTCTCCAAGACTCTCTTCAAATGATCCAGCGTTTGGCTTGCCTTCGATGGATCTTCAGTCCAGGCACGGCCAATCGAAGAAATAAGTTGCTCAAGTCGGTCGGCAGTTGTCGGCATTGACGACTCTTCCGAGTCTTCTTCCGCGGCTTCTCTGACCGTTTCATTCGTTTTCGGCTCAAGAGACGCCGCGAGCAGGATGTATTTGAGCTTGCCTTTCCAAAGTCGCTCTCGGACTGTCGAAAGGGTTTTAGGGTCCTCATAAGACGGATTCTGTTCCTTCGCGCGTTCTGTCAAGAAGTCATATGCCGTCGCATGCATCCACGTAACACGACTAGCCTCATAGTTGAGGGAGCCGCCATTACTGTAATTGTGTTTCACTTCGAGCAACCCAGACGACTGATCCAGAATCTGATTCTCTACCGTCATACACTTGGCGCGAAACTCTTCGTATGTCGGCTTCTCTGTCTCGATGATTGTACAGGCGAGGTCCGCGATACTCGGAGCTGGTAGACCCGGATCCATCTCGTGGAGCTTAAATATTTGTAAGTAGAACAGCAGTGATCCAGGTTGAGTGTCGGTGATAGTGCCAATCATTTGCGCAAACAGCGCATTCATCTCTCGAGGAATCACTGTAAAGCGTCTCCTTAGCTGCATTGGTGTGTCGCCGAGAAGTCTGCCACGGATGAGAGCCTGCGTGACGACGCATGCCCACAAGAACACCCCTTGCGCTCTCTCGGCTACTTCTGAAATGATCTCTTCTTCCACCGTGCCGACATCTAAGCATTTGCGGAACCTTGTGTCTACAAAGTGCAAGATGTCCGGGCCATTGAGGTATTGCAGATCGAGGCTGTGACATGTTCGCAAGCGGGTGCTTAGAAAGAGCTCAGGGCGACTTGAAACACAGCACTTTACCTGGTCTAAAGACGAGAATCGCTCTATTAGGTCCACGATGTCGTTGTAATCTCCCGAGAACTCATCGAGGCCGTCAACGAAAATGCAGTATCCAACCTCTGGTGTCAAAGAGATGGCTTTTCTGATAGCCCATACCAGACCACGTCCGGTCCAGTTGCTCGACAGGCTGGAGAATTGTTCATCTTGTTCCGTGAGCTGCTCGATCGCTTGATCGGATAACGCGGAGCAGATCTGATGTAAAAGACCGCGCAACAGCCCAGCGTAGCTTCTTTGGAGTTCACCTCCCAACCTCCAAAAGAAGAAAGAGGTGGTGAGCAGATCTTTTGGTGCGGCCCATTTTCTAAGATGCATCTGAGTGCGCTCGTCGTCCAATACATGTGCCATGAGCGTACTTTTGCCAGATCCAGCTTTCCCACAGATCCAGAACGTCCCGATGCCCCGTTCCAGCCAATGCACGAAGTTAGACCATCGCCCTGTGGGACCCCAGGGATGCGCATGTTCAGAGTCGAATATCCACCCAAATGTCTCTGGTGCTGCGCTCTTTATGTCGCCTCTCCTTTGGTCCAGGATAGGTGAATACAAGCTCTTCAGGAGCCGTTCTCGGGGGCCCTCCTTCTCTATGATTTGTACGTTAGCCTCGCGCTACCGGCGCGATCTGTACTATGCCTACCCGATATGTTGTATGTGTTGCCAAAATGTCCACGTGCATTTCCTGAGAGTTGTACATTATCATAGCTTGTTCGATATTCGCCTCGCTCGCCAGAATCCAGGCTTCCTACGGGCGTGTCCCGCCGTTCCATACTAGATTGCGCAGCTTAATCTTTGCGCTGGCTCGTGTTCGCCCTCGTAGATGTAGACGCGGGTTCAGCGATTGCCGGGCAACGCTCGAGTACACATGAACGCGGTTCAACGCAAAGGCTCATAGCCTTGCCGCCAGCTTCAGCCGCACGAGGCGCAGCTGAATGTACTGCGCCCTTCATGCTCGAAAGCTCCATCGTCACCAGGTAGACCTCCACTTTGCTTTGGATCCATACCCGAGTCGAGCTGCACAACCAGAAAAGAAGATGAAAAGGGAGGAAGATAGCGACAAACAGATATGCTAGAGCAAGTGCCTCAACGGGTGTACCATTCTGACGTCAGACCTTGGAACGACGGCGGTGTATCGAACGCACCTCACCAGGGGTTCAACGGACATCGCTCCATCGACGAGCCATGCCACGCATTACCTTTCAAAAGCTCAAGGTCCCAAACACATCCGTCGTCACTTCGTTCATGGTGCTGTACAGCTCCTGCGTATCATACTGAGACTGAGAGATTCCACCAGCGCCTGGGACCTGCGCATTCTGCGCCAGCTCAGTCGGTAATTGAGACTCGATGGTCTCCGGGGGTCCAAAGCTCATATCGTTCTCCACCGTCGACATTGGCACAATCGTCGACATCCCTGAAGGGCGAAACGAGAGTTCGTGCAGAGAGGTATTCGCTTGAGTCTCTTCAGCCTCCACTATTCCCGGAGGTCCAAAGCTTAGGCTACCTGCAGTGGATGCGGGCTCGTCGGTCGATGTCTTTTCCGTGTTGGCATCCAAAGATTCTGCTGGCACAGGGATGCGAGTGTGCGCGAAATCGGTCGACGAAGTGTCAAAGTTGAAAGAAGCAGAGGATGCGACTTTGCCACTTGGTTTCGGGAATATTGGCGGAGAGGGTTTCTTGGTAGTATTTGGGACAACGGCGGTCGGCTGGAGTGGCTGTGATAAGGACGTGCGACGAAGGTTGTCTGATGGCACGTCTCTCGCGGGCGACTCTTGTGAAAAGCTCATGGAGAATCGTAAGCTACTCCTCCGCCAGTCGTTCGCGTCGAAAGACTCAACGGGATCCGAACCGATCATCGCAAATTGCTCCCTTTTGCTCACTATAGGAGATTGGAGATTTGTAAGACCCGGCCTCTTTCCAGCGGGTTGAGGCTTCTTGATGCTTGACCATCCTTTCCAACCATCGAGCAGAGCCTGGGTACTTGGCATCGGCGCCGGCTCTTGCGATAGCGTTTGAAGCGGCCGACGTCCTCGCTTGCTGATCGTGGGTAGAGCATGTGGTGTGGTCTTGTCACCAAGATAAAGCGATGAGTCGTTCTTCTCGGGCGAAGTGAACAGGTTATGATGTGCTTGATTGAGCATGGCTTGCGTACCTGGCCACATTTGCTGCGTCTCTGGAACTTGTTCAGGCCTGGAAGAACATTCGTTCTCATCGTGATCCTGGGCCTCAGGCTCCACACACACTTCTTCCGAAGCCGTGGACTGGGGTTGTGAAGATGCATCGCCATCTGCACGACTGATCTCGGCACCTGATTCAACCATCTCATGCCTCAGTGATCTGCGCAGGGAGCTTAAGTGCTGCCCTGACGCAGCTTGTGTTGGCAGAACGCTGTTAAGAAGTTCGTTCAGCAGCGGCGTTCGTGGATCGTGTTCGGACTTTGGCGAAGACGGGAACTTTATTGGCCTTCGAGGCGTGACAGAAGGCAGGATCTTCTTGTCGTGCTCAGACTGAATTGGCTCCAAATCTGGGTCATCGCTGTTGTTGAACTTTGAGACTCGCTTGCGGAACACAAACGGAGAAGAGTCTTTGCCTCCTACAGACTCGTTGTACTGAATCTTGAAATGGGCCATGCGCTTGCGTTGGTCTAATGGCAAATCGATCATGGAATCATTGGCCTTCTGGGACTCGGATGGCGCAGAGCGGCGCCTGTTCGAGCGTCGACGTGCCTGACTCTCCGATGCCAGGGGAGTACTGCCTGCTGACTTGGCGATCCGACCTTTCCTGGGCTTGCCCGCATTTTGCTGTGCAGATTCTTGTAGAGAAGACCGAATGGCAGGCGATATCGCTTGACTAGGACAGACTGAGGCGTTGGCGCTGCTCGATTCCTGGACAGATGCCGGCTGTAGAGACTCAGTCATGGTGGCCCATGACTTTCGCGGTACAACGCAGATACCCTTGCGTTTCAGTAGCTGGTCTTGACTGTCGCCTCGCACATCGACTTCAATATCGACGTCGCCACCGAGCTCCTCTGGGGCAGTCTCAAACTCGCCTGCTGCATTTGATTCATTCTTGCTGTTGCTCGACTTGACATCCTCAATGTTCTCGCCGGTCATCAACGAAGTCGTGGTCTCAATAGGGGCTACCAACACAGGGGGTGCAGGTGCATCTATGGCCGATTGAGGCTCGAGGCTCCTCTCGTCTATGCGCACCATAGCCTTCCTAGGGCGACCACGTTGGGATGGAGTGCTGACAGAAGAAAAGCCAAGCTCATCCTTGCTGCAATCTTCGTCCACTGGCTTTTTGGCAAGCTGAAACGCGCCGCTTCTTAGCCACTTCGAGCTCGTCCAGGCCGCGGTTGGTGACGGACCACAGTCGGAGAAGCTTTCCTGGGTAGTGATTGCCGCTTCCTCTGGCTCGATCTGAGAGTCGTCAATAATTCTCCTGGGACATGACAGTGACAGTGACTCCTGGATGACAAGGTCGGTGGCGGTTCTTCGCAATCGACGGTTTCGCAGCTCTGCGGCTATGCGAAGGGCATCGTCACTGGGGTCAAGGGCGAGCTTGATAAGCCTTCGGCTTCTTCGCCTCTGGCAGCTGGACTGTGCCTGCACTTCAACGAGAACCTTCTCCGGTTCTTCAAAATCCAGCATCATGCCACTATCATAAGGCAGAATCGAGTCTTCCAGGGCGGTCAAATCTTTCGCACCACAGTTGGCAGCCAGCACTGCCCAATCATCATCTGTATGCTCCCATTCGGAAGCTGGCACATCCTCTCGCTGGTATTCTTCAAAGGCTATTGCCCCCAGTCTCGGTCTGTCGTAGCAATTGATCACAGCACATCGAATAGTGTGCGGGTCCAGCCGGGCAGATTTGATATCGAGTGTATGTCCATTCAGGTAGTCGTCTGCAATCTTCTCAATACGCCTCCGCTTCGCCGCTCTGCCAGGTAGTGATATATCATCGTCCGAGTCGGAACGCTCGCCGTCGCTGTCTGCCGAGCATTCTTGATACTCAATGGCGCGGAATATCGGCGTTTGCTGAAAGGCGGAGGGGCAGTTCCATTGGTAGCCTCGGGGCCTATGTGTCCGGATCATGGTGTCCTCGCATTCCCTTCACCTGGTGGTTCTTCTTCATTGCCTGTCCAGCGAATGTAACATGCTCGTTGTCCGGTGGCGAAAATGATCTTGTCTTCGACGCCGTTGCCGTGAGGTCGAACGCAGCAAGGATGGTGGTTGCCATGTCAACGCGGCTTGGCAAGCACGGCCAACGCGAATCTCGGCTTTGGTCGCGGGATGACACTGTGTCGATGGTAGCCAGATCGCCAATCGCCAGTCGCCAGTCGCCATTGATTGATTATTCGATTCTCATACAACGCATTTGGGTGAAGTGTTACTGACGGTACTGGTGTTGTTAGGCGTTGCTGCTTCCTCACCGCCATCGCCTGCACAGCACGAAAACGAAACACCATAACAACGCGTCGGCGACATCACTACCGCCTCAGGCGCAATGCCTACCAACGTCGCGCCGTGGCTGCAAGGCCTCGACGAGGCCTGGGAGATTCCAGAGTCGGTTAAGAACCAGACACATGTATCATCTGCCACACACGATGCGCACTCAATACGAATGAGCTCGACGCGAACAACGCGACAGAACTCGACGTACAAATCGCAAGCGTCAACACAAAAACGACGGAGTCCACTCGCGACTCTCAGCAACAGCGGCAGCAACTCGATCCGAAGACCCAATGGGTCAACCAAATTGGTGGCCTCGCGATCCTTCTCCGCCGCTGGCTCAGATGAATCTGTGCTGCAATATGACACTGTCCAGCAGCGGTCCAAGAGCGCTTCACCCGCCAAGAAGCAGGAGACGATGGAGTGGAAGCGACGGTTGCTGAAGAATCAGGTGGGATATGGTGATCAGACGGACTTGTTTGGGCCTTCAGGCTTGGAGAATATCTTTGCGACACCGCGCGAGCCCGAGCAGAAACCCAAGACCAGGAGTAGCATGGCTTGGTTCGACCGTGCTGCGGCTGCGAACATGCCCTCGAGTCCACCGCCGTGGCCCAGCCGCGCAGATCATACTGAGAACGACACCGAGGAGCAGGAGCAGGAAGATGGCGCTGGGTTGACTGCAGTTGAGGAAGAGACCGAGGGTCGGCCAGAGTACGACGATGAGCCGGAAGAGGAGAGCTTCCAGAGCAATCCATTCGAGCTGGATAACTCAGACGCGCCAGTCATTGAAGATAGCATAGAAGAGGAAGGACAGCCGCATCCCATGTCTAGCCCCGAGAGACTTGAACCTACTGAGCATAACATGGTCGGCAACCGCACAGTCTCTGGTCAGACCGAATGTGAGGACTTCAGCCCTGTCTTTATCTCGAAGCACACCACTATGAATGGACAAGTCGATTATCGAGCATTCGATTCACGTCTGGTGAAGAAGTTTCAGAATGTCCAAGTCGATCTGGATCAGCCGCCGCATGAAAGCAGTCAGCCGGAGGAGACGCCTTGTCCGGATGGACCTAGTGAAGTACAAGAGGATGGAGAGTCGGGCTTCACAGACGGGCCTGACAGTGTACTGCCTGCAGTGCCAGACTTGTCACTATCAGAAAATCTGCCAACTGGCACTCCGCCTGCGGCTACTCTGGGAGGCAATGTCCAACTCAAGCGTGGTGGCTACTCACATCAAGGATCTTTCAAGAATAAGCCTCTGAGTTCGTCACGATCCAACAACGAATCTTCACGTGTGCGCGATGCGAGCGGCCTCTTGTCACCAATGCCGTCCACCGGCCCCAAAACCAAGAATGGAAGCCTTTCACCGAATGCGCCTAGTACTCCTATTCAGCGAAGTGACTCGATCGAGCCCAAGTCGAAATCGTCCGGCAGCCCGCTGAAGCTGTTTGGGCCGCACGATACCTTCACCAGCAATCGACTATGGCGTCGAATGAGCCAACTGGATCCAGACCTATCTGCAATTCATTCTGAAGACCACACAGAAGAGGATGCTGTTGATGATGACTCTGCTAAGGGCACAATCAATCGCAAGGTCTCAGCGGCATCATTCGGGAGTGGCGACCTCAGTCACCACCAGTTCAATGCTGAGATTACTATCACAAGCGCGTCTGACTCCGACAAGGGCAACAGCGACCAATCACCTGGCTCTGAGATTCCGCCGCCTGGAGCCAAGTCACCACTTATGTTTCAATACCAGTCTTCACCAGTATCGAGAGACACTTTTAAACTGAAGCGGAGAAGGAGTGCAGTCACGTCCGCAGGCTCGACCATGAATGCTCCGCCCAGGAAGTCAGAGCATTTGCAGCCTACATTGGAAGATGGGGCCGACCTGAGTCGAGTCTCCGAGAAACCGTCTGAAGTGAGCATGGGTGCAGGCAAGCGACCTCCAAATTCTCCATACAAGGCACCTACACCAAAGCGTCGGCGTACTCTGCACGCTTCCGAGCTTGAAGATGCACAAGCTGATGCGAACCGTTCCTATCATGAGAGTCTGCAGGAGGCCATATCTGCTCAGCTCGTCGAAAAGGTCCCAGCTGCCAACCTTCCCGCTCAGCGCAAGGTCTTGCGGCCTCGAAACCCAACACCTGCTCATGACCGGCGAGAACAAATCGAGGCGGAGATAAGAGAGGCTACGGAACAGTTCGCGCGCCAAGAACCGCAACAGCTTGAGGCGGTCATGGAACAGCTCGAGTGTTCGATGGTTTCTGACACTCCTCCTTCAATCCAACAACAAGCTCGTCAAGTCGCCAACGAAGTTGCCAAGTTTAGTCTGCGTGTGCATAAGCCGTCTGGTGATCATGAGACCGAGCGCAAGCGTTCTGTCACCACTCAGGACTTTTTCAATGAGGCCATGATGGTGATGCGACTGATTCGTGAAAAGGCTGGCCGGCAAAGTGGTCTTGGAAGCGTCGCGGAATCAGACCAAGAAGCTGCCAGCATCAACGAGGGCTCGAACTCGGACCTGTCTGCACTGCGCGTTTCTCGACCTCCATCACGAGAGGGTGAGACTCCTGCCTGGAGACCACGCAAATCTGAGCCGACCGATGCTAGAGTCATAAGCCACCTGAAAAGGTTCCAGGAGAGGGAGGACACGGAATTCATCGCTCAGTCTGTTGCATCCTTAAACATCGACGAAGAACGTGCCCGCGACTTTGAGAGTTCTGAGGATGGCTACGAGAATGACTACGTCGCTATCGATGAGCACTCGAACATCCGCATCAAGGGCCCGCTGTCTCACTTTCATGAGGGGCAGGATGATGAATCGCGCCCGTCATCTCAGCGCTCTAATCAGACGCAGTCCACACAGCACTCGGAAGCTACGTCTACAGGACAGACGTTGGATACAACATCCACGCGCAAGTCTGAGAATGTGGGCAACCTCGCACCTGACCAAGTAGCACATCTGATTGGAGATCAAGTTGGCGGAATGAGCTACGACAGAGACAGGAAGCAGTGGGTGAAGGCAAAGAGTCCTCAGAAGCCAACATATGGGAGCTTTTTGGAGCCGCCCAGCAACATTACCAGTGACGACGACCCGTTCCGAGAGATCTCAGATCTGCCGGTCGATGAGCGCAAAGAGGAAGAGATCAGGAAAGCTAGCACCGGCCGACGTCCTAGCATGCTGCCGGAAGATGTGTCTCACGCGACAGAACCAGAATCGCAGGATTTTGCACAGCCGCCCGTGGAGTCACGAACAACATCGCAAGAGACAGTCCTCGCCCACCCGGCCCCAAGCGAGAGCAACAAATCGCGACATACCTACTCAAGCTCCGATCCCTCGAAATTCACGGTTCTTGGGTCTAGCCAGCAGCATACCAACGAGACCCGTGCTACTTCCTGGGGTGACGACGATCTTTTGAGATTGGCTGCACAAGGCAAGGCACAGCAGCAACCGCTGGCATATGCCGCCGCTCAAGCTGCTTTGGCCCAGCGCAATACTTACAATGTCATCCACGAAGGTGACATTCAAGAAGTTGACGACAGCCGACTCTCCACATCTGGAAAGTCCGTCAACGATAAGGCAGCGTCAGTTGAGTCTGTTGGTGATGAGACACTGGAGCAGGTCAATGATGGCGTTGATGAGGTTAGCGACTTCCGAGACGACACTCTGGCGGGGTTGGAGGAGTCTGAGATTGAGAACATCAACTCGCCGAAGCTACGCCACACGCCAGCCAAAGTCCAATTCTCTTCTGCTTACCGTGGTCATGCTCGTCAGACTTCATTGCGACGAAAAACTCTCACCAGCCATATGAAAAGCGCAGAACATCTGGAGCAGAGCGAGTTATCCTTCATGGCCGCGCTTCCAGGAGACAGAATGATGAGCGTTTCCTTGAGCGTCTCTCGTCCTTTGAGCAAACATCACCAGGTCGGCCGTGTCAGCGAGCAACTTGCCTCATCGCCCATTAAGTATGATCCCAGCCATATCCTGAGCGAGTTACCGGACTTTACGATCCACGAAGAGGATGCAGAGAGACCTTCTGAGCGCGCCTTGGCTAAGCGACTGGCGAAACACGCTGCGGACGAAGTCAACGACCGCTATGCTTTGGCTGTCAAAGATCTCGTCAAGACTTTAACGGATGTCAAGGAAGGCGATACGTATTGGGAGGAAACCAAGCACCTCGACCTCCATTCTCAAGGCGTTGCGTCACTGCATGGACTCGATGACTTTTGTGGACGCGTGCAAGAAATGGACGTCTCTGACAACAAGCTTGCGTACCTCAACGGCGCACCAGTCACCCTCCGGAATCTTGTTGCGCGCGGTAACATGTTGAGCAGTCTGACGCCTTGGACACACCTCATGAACTTGCAGTACTTGGACATCTCTGGCAACGACTTGGATAGCCTGAAGGGATTGGAATGCCTGATCCATCTTCGTGAGCTCAAGGCGGACGACAATCAGGTCACCAGTCTAGATGGTGTACTGCAACTCGATGGCTTGCTTAAGCTCAGGCTTAGGCGAAACAAAGTGCAGGCAATCGACTCCAGCGACAGTGACCTCAGCAGGCTGGAGGAGCTCGACATGTGCTCAAACGAGATCTCATCTGTCCATGGATTCGAAAGCCTGCCTGCGTTGAAGACCTTGAAGCTGGATGAGAATAAGCTGAACCAGCCTCTCCGATTCCAGGGCGAGATGTTGCAGCTCAAACATCTCTCCGTTCGCGATTGCGGACTCACTGAGCTTGATGTCTCGAATATGCCGTCTTTGCAAGTGCTGCACGCCGATGGCAACCGCCTGAATACAATCAGAGGGGTGCAGGACCTGAAGGCGCTCGATCTGTTGTCTATGCGCAAGCAGTCATTGCCCGTTGAGAAGTCTATCTCTGTACTGGATCATGCGGTGCACGCCAGAAGGATTCACCTCTCCGGCAATGATCTGCCTTCACTGCATCTTCCCATGAGTCTTCTGAGCGTCCGGCATCTTGAGCTGGCGTCTTGTGGCATTCAAGAACTCCCAAGCGACTTTGGCCTGAAGCTGCCGAACTTGGTCAATCTGAATCTGAACTTCAATTCTTTGAAGGACATCCGTCCTCTACTCAATATTCAGAAGTTGGAGTGCTTGAGTGTTTGCGGCAACCGTCTCGAACGTCTTCGGAAGAGCGTCGCGACTTTCTCAAAACTACCGACTTTGTCATCACTGGATATGAGAGACAATCCGCTCACGCAAGGCTTCTACGCCCCGCATACCGGCTGCAATGGAGCGTCAAACGTCCAGATAAGCGTCATCCGCCGCGCAATTCCAAACGAGACCCGGGATGAAGACGTCCTCTTCGAGCGCTCTTTGGCAGCACAGTTCTCCCTCCCAACGCAGTCGAGCTCTGAAGCCGATAGGGTTCATCATGAGCGTCTCGATGAATCTACCAAACTTCGCCGACGGGTGTGTCATCTCATGCTTGGACACAGCTGTCCTAAACTTCGCGAGGTGGACGGTATGGTGTTTGACAAGAAGGATGCCATGGTGAAGGACAAGATTTGGGATCGACTGATCGAGCTGGGTATTATGAAGAAGTCTGGCAGAGTTGGATTGAAGAATGAGGCTGAGACGCCCTAGGATGGCGATGTTTTAAGAAGGGTCGAGGGTGTGCTAAGAAGTTTGAGTGGTTGGTGAACTAGGAGGTCTTTGAGAGGGGCTTGCTTGGATCACACTATTGTTCTTTTCGTATGCTTGGCTGCAAGCTGGAGCAGTTGTCTAGGTTTTGGTTGGGCAAAATCGTGGTGTTTGGGAATGGCTGGCTGGCGGTACCGATATGCATTACGCCTGTATGGATTATGTTTGTATGAATAGCTATAAAGAGGCATGCATGAGGTAAAATGTCGACATATAGTCGATTTTACTTAAAGTATCTCGGACTTGTCTTTATATCGCTAAGGGCGGGGATCCGTAATCGATCGTAGCTTATATACCCGACTCGATAGAGTTAGCCTCTAATACATTAGAATTTTAACGATACCTAGTTTAAGTAAATAAAAATTCTCTTAGAATAGATTTATCTCGATCCTCTTCTAGAATCTTTTCTTTACGATTCGAACTTATAATTTAGCTCTTTATTATTATAATACTAATTTATACTACCTATATAAATACAAATAGTAAAACTTATAGCTTCAATTCTATAATCTTCTAGTAAAGTAATAGTCTAGTGATTATCCTAGACTTAATACTAGACTTATAGTATTTTACTAGATCTTTATATTTTATATAAGTAAATAGAATATAAATATTAGGACTATTATGACTAAAGTAATAAAGTATTTTCAAAGTAGCTAGTAGCTTAAATCTACTTAGCTGGGCTCTAAAAAGAAAAAAGGATTTAATAAGTTCTTTAGAGATCTCTAGAGAAGTATAGAGATTTCTATAGAAAGATAAATAAAGTATCTAACTATATCTAAATCTCTAAAAGAAGTACTATATAGTCTATAAATACGCTTAAACTAATAATATTAAGAAAGTTTTTATACTCTTAAGTAGGGTATTCACTCTTATTCTATTACTAGAGATAGAAGGGAGTTATTAATACTAACTAGACTATTCCTGTAGCTCCTTTTTTATAATAAGGTCACTTTAAAGTTTATAGACTTAGGACGCGCTATCTACACTTACTCTAGTTTAATATATAAGACAAGTAGCTAATATTACTTATAATTATACTATCTCTATAGACAGAGGGGTTCAGCCATAGATAATAAGATAGATATAGAATATAACTTAATTTATATGTAATAAGTCTACTTTAAAGTCTATAGGCTTAGGACGCGCTATCTACGCTTAATTAATATATTTAGAGAAAATCAGTACTTTAGCCTTCTTCTAATACTATCTCTATAGATAGAGAGGTTATACTATTAGTAGGAATACTTTAAATGTACTTAATTCTATATAAGAAAGTTATCCTTAAGTCTATAGTTATTGGACATACTATCTATACTTATTATATATTTATATAGAAAATAGGAAATTCCTATTTAACTACTATTTTTTTTTAATATCTCTAGAGATAGAGGGGTTGTACCGTTAGATAAAAAATAGAAATATAGCTTGTTCCATATATAATAAAGTTATTTAAAAGTTTATAAACGTGGGCTATACTGACGATACTTAATCTAGATATATAGAGGAAATTAGGATTTCCTTTAAAACTAATATCTCTTATTATATCTCTATTAATAGAGGGGTTAAGCTAATAGTAATAATACTTTCCAAATAGCTTAATCTACGTATAACAAAGTTGTTCTCAAGCTTATAGATATGGGTCGCGCTAACGACGCTTAACATAGATATATAGAGGAAACTATAAGTTTCTATAAAAGTACTTACTCTTATTGTATCTCTAGAGATAGAGGGGTTGTACCGTTACTTATAAATCTTTAAGTATAGCTTATTCTGCGTATAACTAAATTATTCCTAAGTTTCTAGACGTGGGCCGCGCTAACTATATATAATCTAGATATATAGAGGAAATTAGGATTTCTTATCTAACTAATATCCCTTATTATATCTCTATAGATAGAGGGGCTATACTATTAATTATAAAACTTTATATAGATCTTATTCTATATATTATAAAGCGTTTTGTAAGTTTATAGACGTAGGCCGTATCATCTATATATATACTAGAATTAAAAAGGAAATAGGTGAATCCTACTAATTCTTATATTATCTCTAGAAATAGGGGGGTAATACGGTTACTTATAAAACTTTTAATATATCTTACTCTCAATTTATTAAACGTTTTTCCAAGTTTATAGACGTGGGCTGTATTATCTATAAATATCCTAGAATTAAAAAGAAAATAGGTGAATCCTACTAATTCTTATATTATCTCTTAATATAGAGGGTTTACACTATTAGCTAAGATACTTTAAACATAGCTTATGCTACGTATACTAAAGGTACATTGAACTTTATAGACGTGGGCCGCGCTAGCTATATATATTCTAGAATTATAGAAGAAATAGGTAATTCCTACTAATCCTTGTATTATCCCTAGAGATATAGGGATTATAAAATTACTTATAAAACTTTCGATATAGCTTATCCTACGTATAGTAAAGTTGTTTTCAAGTTTATAGACGTGGGCTACGTTATCTATATATGTTATATACTTATAGAGAAAATTAGACCTCTCTGTTAATCGACTATCTCTTATATTCTCTCTAGAGATTAGGGGAATTGACTATTAGTAATAATACTTTAAGATAGCCTATCCTACGTATAATAATGTTATTTTAAAGATTATAGACGTGGGCCGCGCTATCAATATATATTATAGAATTATAGAGAAAATAGGCAATTCCTACTAATCCTTATATAATCCCTAGAGATAGAGGGGTTAAACCGTTACTTATAAAACTTTCAATATAGCTTTTTCTACGTGTATTAAAGCTATCTTAAGATCTATAGAGGTGGGCCGCGCGATTAGTACGTATTATAGACTTATATAGAAAATAAGGTAATTTCTACTAATCCTTATATTATACCTAGAGGTAGAGGGGCTTACCTATTAGTAATAATACTTTTTACATTTCTTTCCCTTCCTATAAGAAGATTATTTAAAGGTCTATAGACATGGGACGCCATTTCCAAGCTTAATAGAGAGATCTAAACGAAACTTAATATATAACGTATTCCACCACTGAGCTGGTCACACTACTGAGCTAGTTAAAATTTCTTGGCACAACCAACTCGCATTACGGATCATTCATTTTCATCACTATCAAATAAAGAACCTGTAAATATTATACTCTCATTAGATTCAGAAGACTCTTCGGTATCCTTTTAGTATGTTCGAGCGTTATACCTAATCCCTCTATAGCTACTACAATGCCGTACAGCTGGCTAGGCCTATTTAAGACTAACTAACCTACGCGTCTTCTTTAACTACTATGTAGCTATAGACGCTTCAGCAGCTACTTTAGCTAACCCTACGCTATATTCCATTGTGCCCCCGTGCTGGATCCGCTTCCTCTTACGTGCTTTTCGCTTTGTTATCGTATCTAATTGCTGTTTAAGCTCGCTAATACGGGTAGCCAAAAGTGTATTTTAATATAGCATTACTTCGGCACCTTTCATAAGCTAGGAGAAGCCATATTGGGCTATTATAGGAGACCGAGTAATAGCATTATTAATAAGCCTAGATTGTAACCTAAACTCTTACGTATTACTTAGAGTCTTAGACTGCTATAGTGTCTCTTAGAGTGGCAGTCCTAGTGGGGTATATAGGCGTACGTTAAGGCGGTTAATAACTGCCTACGCGTTAATAGGGACTAGACCTAAAGCCTTAAAGGCTTTCCGGTATGTCTCCTCCGTAAACACGTTAAAAAACGCGTCTTTAAAGGCCGGAAGGAATGTTTCTTTATCGATATAGAAGACGCGCTAACGCGCTAAGTCCCGGACGCGTTAAGAGTATCTTAGCTTTAGTAGGAAGAAATAGACCACATCTAGAGGCTATAGGATATGCGATAAATATGCTAGTATATAGAGCGTAAGGATCTTGTGTTCTAGATAGTAATCCTTAAAATCTTAATTAAGATAGCTCTTGTGACCATCTAAAATAAGCAGCCTATAGCCGCTAACCTAACGCGCTTTTATATACGTGTCAAAGTGCTTCAACCACTCCAGACCAAGCGCATTGTTTGTCTATCTATTCTTAGAGACCGAGAGCTTCCAATTACGCGGTATATCTGCCTCCTCGTACTATATAGAGATGTGAACACGGCCCTTATAGATAATAAAGGGTGGGATTGCATACCTAGCAGCATAAATGCTCTGGATCACTATAACCTATTCACGGTTACTAGGCTAGACAAGCTAAGGCCGAGTACGTCTCTCTAGACTAGTAACCACTTTTATAGACCTAATAATACCTATCTAAAAGCCTGTCTTATCAAAGTTGTGGGTATTATAGTTATGGATACTATACTTGGCTTTAGTGTCCTTTATAAGCTTAAACTACGCGTTAATTACCTTAGGATCTTCCTAGAGTATTCTCTAGCGGTCTTTTGCTCGGTTGAAGGCTATTTTAAGCTTATCTGAGCGCGTTACGAATCTTTCGGCCTAGTTCTTGCTAACTGGCTCTCCACCTCGTATACTAAGCAATTTATCTGCTATATCTACCACCTTATATAAGCGAGGCGTAAATCCTCGCGAGTCCAGGTTAAGAATGTATTGGATAATCGTCTGCTCTTCGGTCGTAGTAAGCTTGCGTTGTATAGGTCGTGAATTAGGGCGATAGGTAGTTCCGTAGTATCGGCTAGTTAGCGTTGAAGGAGGTACTTTATATACTGTAGCCGCGCGTCGGAGGCTTCGAAATTAGCGCTAGTAGTAGGCAGTAAGGGCAAGAAGGATTCTACCTTCTTAATTCGATAATTGTATGCTATGTTGTTAAGACATTGTACGTTGATTAAGAAGTTGATCGTGCCAAGAAATGTTAACCAGCTCAGTAGTGGAATACGTTATAGTATTTTTATATAACGTATTCCACTACTAAGCTGGTCACACTACATTTTTATATAACGTATTCCACTACTAAGCTGGTCACACTACATTTTTATATAACGTATTCCACTACTAAGCTGGTCACACTACTGAGCTGGTCAAAATTTCTTGGCACGATCAACTTCTTAATCAACGTACAATGTCTTAACAACATAGCATACAATTATCGAATTAAGAAGGTAGAATCCTTCTTGCCCTTACTACCTACTACTAGCGCCAATTTTGAAGCCTCCGACGCGCGGCTACAGCATATAAAGTACCTCCTTCAACGCTAACTAGCCGATACTACGGAACCACCTATCGCCCCGATTTACGACCTATATAACGCAAGCTTACTACGACCGAAGAGTAGACGATTGTCCGATACATTCTCGACCTAGACTCGCGAGGATTTACGCCTCGCTTATATAAGGTGGCAGATATAGCAGATAAATTGCTTAGTATACGAGGTGGAGAGCCAGTTAGTAAGAACTGGGCCGAAAGATTCGTGACGCGCTTAGATGAGCTTAAAATAGCCTTCAACCAAGTAAAAGACCGCTAGAGAATACTCTAGGAAGATCCTAAGGTAATCAACGCGTGGTTTAAGCTTGTTAAGGACACCAAAGCCAAGTATGGTATCCATAACTATGATACCTACAACTTTAATGAGACAGGCTTTTAGATAGGTCTCATTGGGTCTATGAAAGTGGTCACTAGTTCAGAGAGACGTACTCGGCCTCAGCTTGTTCAGCCTAGTAACCGTGAATAGGTTATAGTGATCCAGAGTGTTTATGCTGCTAGGTATGCAATCCCACCCTTTATTATCTATAAGGACCGTGTTTACATCTCTGTATAGTACGAGGAGGTAGATATACCGCGTAATTGGAAGCTCTCGGTCTCTAAGAATGGATAGACAAACAATGCGCTTAGTCTAGAGTGGTTGAAGCACTTTGACACGTATACAAAAGCGCGTTAGGTTAGCGTCTATAGGCTGCTTATTTTGGATGGTTACGAGAGCTATCTTAATTAAGATTTTAAGGATTACTGTCTGGAACATAAGATCCTTACGCTCTGTATACCACTACATTTATCGCATATCCTATAGCCTCTAGATGTGGTCTGTTTCTCACTACTGAAGCTGAAATACTCCCAACGCGTCCGGGACTTAGCGCGTCGGCGCGTCTTCTATATCGACAAAGAAACATTCCTTCCGGCCTTTAAAGACGCGTTTTTTAACGTGTTTATAGAGCAGACATACCAGAAGGCCTTTAAGGCTTTAGGTTTAGTCCCTATCGACGCGTAGGCAGTCATTGACCGCCTTAATGTACGTTTACGTACCCCACCTAGACTGCCACCTTATAAGGCATAATGGCAGTCGAAGACTCTAAGCAATACGCACGAGTTTAGGTCTCAGTCTAGACTTGTTAATGACGCTATTACTCGGTCTCCTACAACAGCCTAATATGGCTTCTCCTAGCTTATAAAAGGTGCCGAAGTAATGCTATATCAAAATACGCTTTTAGCTTGTTGATTAGTAAGCTATATAAGCCTCACCAGACACAGCTACCATGCCTAAGCATTGGTGACATAAGTCATGGTTGCTATGGATTCTAGAATCTTCTGGAATTTTCCACTAGGCTAAATATAGTAGCTATCAACCTATACGCTTAACATAGCGTTACATACCTTAAGGATAATACATATACTATAAATAGTATATGGAAGGACCTAGAAAGGCCTAGATGCTAGGGCTAGAAAGTCTTAGAATCTTATAGAAACTTAAGGGATCTTGCTTATAAATCCGAGTGT